>RPOG01002716.1:0-83106 GCA_008086565.1 Thalassoma bifasciatum
CCACACGTACACTTGTCAGACTCTTTCCTCACTTGTTTCTTCATCCTGCTGCTCTCCAACTCTTCATCTCTCCTCCTGTAGTTAAACTTTGATGTGCTGTGAAGTTATGGAGTCTTTCCCTCTCTCTTATTTTTCCTGAACTGCATTCCTGTGGACTTGGGAAAGGTGTGTCAGCGCTTGTCTCGCCTTGGGGGTGAAACAGCCGTGGATACTAGTCTGCCTTGTTCTTCTTTAAATGACCCTGGAAGAGTAAACACACAACAATAACTCTTTGCTTCTTTTACTCACTCACTACGTCTCTCATAAGCTGCTCTTTGCTCTCACAGGCCTCATCCTGCTAGTTTTTCTTGTCATCTGACATCCTTTCTGATCTATGACCCAGAGATAAGAAATATTTCCTCCCCCTTGGCTCAGGGATGAATGACTACCTGACTGCATTTTTCAGAGCTGACGTCACTCGCCGTGAACTCTGCCAGCGTCGTAGACAGTCAGGTCTTGCCTCATCGAAGTAATAAAAAGCATGGGAAGATTTTTTTACTAAGCTGAGGTGCATTTGTTCTCGCTCAGGGAGAATTAAGTCCAGAATTAAGGTTGAAAATGATGCACATGAATACAAAACCTTATGGGAAAGAGCTCATAAATGTTGCATAAATCACTCGACTACCCCTGATACATACACACCTGTTTCACTCTACATCAATAAAAAGTTGCCTTATCTTAAAGTAACAACAAAGCTGGTGATTCACAAGGTGAGGGGGGTTTCACCAGGACTATCCAGACGACTTAGTATTTATTGAACAAGATGTTGCAAAGTGGCCGATGTGACTCATTGCATATGTCAGTTATTTCCAATGCTCCAATGTCAAAACCATCCTGACTCAGCCAGAGACTGATTTAGCTGGACATTTGTCACATAGATTATTATGAAACTTCTTAATAAAGACCCAGACGGGAGATGTCAAAGGTCACGCTGCAAAAGCTGAAATCTAAGCAAGTGTCTTATTTTCATTAAGAATTTTCTGATTATCTGATCTTATTTCTTGATATTGAAAGACAAAAATGATACCTGAATTGCTTGTACTGAGACAAATCTGCCATTGAGATAAGAAAAACCTTTCGCCTGTTGGAAAAAATAGAAATACAATTAGAAGTAGTTACAGTTGTGCCCAAAAGTTTACACCCCCCAGCAGAATTTCTGATTTTTTTGGCCTTTTCTCAGAAAATATGAATGATAACACAAAAACCTTTCTATCACTCATGTATAGTGGTCGGGTGAAGACATTTACTAAAAAGATAAATAGTTCACTCTTCTTAAATCATAATGACAACAGAAACTTCAAAAATGACCCTGTTAAGAAGTTTACACAACTCTGGTAGTTTTGTCCTGATAAATGCACAAAAGTGAACACACATGTGTTTGAATGTCTACTAAAGGTAACCATCCTCACCTGTGATCTATTTGCTCATTATCAGTGTGTGTGTGTGTAAAAAAATGAACAGGGTCATTTTTGAAGTTTCTGTTGTCATTATGATTTAAAAAGAGTAAACACAGTTGTTTGATAATAAATGTCTTCATCCAACCTCTAACCATGAGTGACAGAAAGGTTTTGGTGTTATCATTCATATTTTCTGAGAAAAGGCCAAAGAGCAGAAAATTCTGCTGGAGGGGGGTGTAAACTTTTAGGCACAACTGTAAGAAACATTTAGCTTCATGTTATAGACCAATGCAGTTGCTCCCAACATTTTCCAACTCACGGCCTCTTTAGAAAATATCAGGAAGTTTGACCACCTGGAGAAGAAAACTCAGGAGACTCAGAGACTCAAGTTTAAATAGTTTACATACCTCAGCTGAGAATAAGTGACACATTAGTATGAATGAGTCGTGCAGAGTCACTTCTAACAGACCGCTTTGTATTTATCATGTCCGAGGTTGTTATGTTTGTCCGACAGGCCAATAGTTTCAGCTTAGCTCAGGATGTCTGCATAATGTAACCGCTTACCGTCTCTGTATACAAATATCTCTGAGGCCAAATGCAGGTTTAGGACTCTTTGATACATACCAAGACCATTTACAGAGATCATCAAGCAGTGGCATAACTCAGTTAGAAAATTCCACCACGGAGCCAACTTTTAAGTCTGGAGCATGTTTGCAGCCCACCCTAGACCTCAAAAATACTGAGGCTATGTAATGCCTCCTCAGAGCACATTTTTATACATACATATTTGATGTTTTTATTATCCTTTCAAACTTAACTGAGTTTTAACAATTATTACCAAATAACAAAATGCAAACAGAACAACACAGATGCAAAAGCTACAACACAACAGAATTATAGCCACAAAAGAGTTCAACTTTAGCAGTTTCCTCTCAAGCTGTTATTCCAATGAACCAGTCTATGAAACAGACACAAAAAAGCTATATGTGTCAGCTCTCAAGTTGAGGAAGAAGAAAATGTTTTTCTTAGTCTCACTACTTTTGCATTGACTGGTCCATAGGAATAACAGTCCACTGAACACGTTTCACTTTTGTTGTGGCTTCATCTCTATCATATTGCGGCATTTACATTGGGGTTGTAGCTGTTGTATTTTTGTTGTGGCGTTTGTATTCATTTCATTCTATTGTCATTTGTGTTTTGGCTTTTGCAAATTGTCTGATTCCTGCTGGCCACCGTACAGATCTGTGTTACGCACAAAACAATAATAAAAATGCAATGAAAAATCAAAGAAGCAAAAAACAACACACAGTAACAGTAGTATTTCAAAAAAGAAAACGAAAAATAATATAATATATAATATAATAATTATACAAATATAACTATAAGAAACAATAAAATAAAGAGGGGGGGAACAATGAATCAAAAACAAAATGCAAGGCCATATCATTTTTAAATTTCTGGTACATTGGGAAAGTTTCTTCTAAATTTCTTGGATTCTTTGAGCCATTTTCCTTTTACTAATTTTAAAGATTTGAGGTATAAGTTACATTCATTTAAAAAAGAAGCTGAAAATGGAGGATGACTTCAAAAGTCTATTTTGTCTGTGACAATGATTCCCAACCTGTGGGCCGTGGCCCCCAGGTGAGCCGCAAAGATATTGCAACTGGGCCCCCAAATCATTTTCAGTGGAGGGTTATTATTTAAAGATACAAATATAAAGAATAAATTGAAAATGTATAAACTCAGTTACATTTATAAGGACATCAAACATGTTCAAAAATGGTTAGTATATAAGAAAAATCTTTTAAGAAGGCACATTGAAGCCTAATATATAGCATGACCACAAATTTAACAAAGCCCTGAAATGTAATTCTAAAAAAATGAAGTGAAACCCGAAATGTAAAAAAAAAAAACATATGATGTATTACACAAAAATGTAATCACCAACTCAAAATTTGATAAGTTGTTACATTGTGGGCGATTGGTTCTTACGTTTCGGGCTCGGCATCTGTTGCGTTATTGACCACTTATTACATTTTGGGTTTTATTCCTTTTTTTCTCAAATTTTGGATATTTGTTCCAAATCTTGCACTAACAAGGCATTATATAGCCTCCATACTTATTTGGTTGGAGGTGGGCCCCGAGTTGGAAAAGGTTGGGAACCACTGGTCTATGAAGAATTTAGCTGCGATGTGTCTTTAAATTTAAAAAGAGCCACGCCCCCAAACCTGAACTCCACCAATGAGGAATCGCCAAACCACAGAGGCGGAAAAAAACACGGAAGTGCTTCAATGCGAACGACAGGAGAACACGACACGTAAACAGTGTCATGATTAATGTGTTTTACTGAGCTTTTATTGAATAATTTGTAGTATTTTCCATCCTCCTCTGTGTCTGTTTCTAACAGTTTCTAGCAGCCATAATGCAGAAAGAAACTGTTCTGGCGACAGAGAGATATGGAAGTGCAGAGTCCTGGAAATATGTAGCAAAAGATGGAGAAATGGAGAGGAGAAGAGAAGGGAGTGAATCTAAAGGAAACTCTATTTGGGGGGTTTTTAAAGTAAGGATTAAACATGTCACCTGCATATTTTAACACCTCACCTGACTCATTCCTCCTCCTCCTCCTTCTTCTTCTTCCTCCAGAGAGTTTTTCTGCCTCAAGGATATCCAGAAAGTGTCAGTGAAGATTACCTGCAGTACCAGTTTTGGGACACTGTGCAGGTGCAGTACATGTTACACTACTTTAGAACTATTTGAATCATCTCCATCAGACTAAATCTGCCTGTACACACTCTTCTTTCATTCATACAGGCTTTTTCCAGCTCTTTATCTGGGACTCTTGCCACTCAGGCCTCCCTCAAAGGTGTTGGGGTTGGAAACCAAGAGGCAACTGTAGCTGCAGCCACAGTCACCTGGTTACTCAGAGGTGAGCCCAGACAAAGTCATCACCATCAAAAAAGGTCACACACACATTAAGCTTCTGAAATGTCACGACGTATTTCCATCCATAGTTGCATTAACTTTTCACTGTGATCTTGTATCAATGATGGGAGAGTGCATCACTTCACCTGCCGCTCTTCTTACCCTGATGCGCCCATCACTCTGGAACAGTGTAAATCTGGACTCATCAGACCACTTGACCTTCTCTCATTCCTCCAGAGTCCAATCTTTATGCTCCTTCACAAACTTAAGCTTTTTTTTCCCAGTTATTCTTACTGATTAAAGGTTTTCTTAAGGCTACACAGCTGTTTAATCCCAATCCATTGAATTCCCTTTGCATTGTGTGTATGAAAATGCTCTTACTTTCACTATCAAACATAGTGATCATTGATCATGATCATTCAGGATTTTTTTACGACCACATTTCTTCTTGGCATCCTTCCAGTTTTTAATAATGCATTGGACAGTTCTTCACCCAGTTTTTGTAGTTTCTGCATCAATCTCTTTAGATGTTTTCTCTGCTTGATGCCAGTGATTTGACCCTTCTTCAAAAGACTTAAATCATTTCCACTACCACAGGATGAGAAGTTACTGATTGCATCAGCTGGGATTTAAATAACTTGTAACCAGCTGAAAGACATTCGTACATGCAGTTTTGATCCAATAGGAGGCTTGTTCCTATTTGCTTGGTTAAGTCCAGGTGATGGCTTTTTTTTCTTGGCCAGGCAGTGTACTATTTACATTTTCATACCTCATTCAACAGACTTGTGACTTATAAACTATTTTTCCCTGCACAGATGGAACTGGGATGTTGGGAAGAATCCTCTTTGCTTGGCAGAAAGGGTAAGATCATTTTTAAGTTCTATTGAAGCATCTGAGTGGAACTTTCATGTCTCATCAACTCTGGCGTCACTTAGTGGAAAAATCATTACCACTTATTATGTTTCCATGTCTCTTCTTTTTAGGAGTAAACTGGACTCTGAGGCCAAAAAATGGAGGTTTGTGTTGTTCCCAGACTCTTTATGAAGATTATCCCTTTTAATGAACTCATTTCAAGTTCTTCCTTTCATCTCCGTATCAGACTTTTTGCTGACGTTCTCAACGACATTGCCATGTTCGTGGAAATCTTGGCTCCTCACTTTCCTGCCTTCTTCACCCTGATTGTGTGTTTAGCTGGGATATTCAAGGTATGAAAATCATGAACAGCTTTCTAAGGTTGCTATAACTCAAAAGGCTTTCTCATTAAGCCTTAATTTAATCTTGTTTCTTCTCCACCAGTCAATCGTAGGTGTAGCAGGCGGCGCGACCAGAGCTGCTCTGACTGTCCATCAGGCTCGTAGAGACAACATGGCCGACATCTCTGCCAAAGATGGCAGTCAGGTACTCGCAAAACAGGAAAACAATACAGTTTTTGTGCTACAAAGCGTTATCGTTTTGCTAATTTAAACCTAATTTCCCCTCTTTAAAATGTCTTAATGGCTTCACACAACCTTTATTCTTTCTTTCTTTGAATTTTTACAGGAGACTTTGGTGAATCTGGCTGGACTGTTGGTCAGTTTGATTCTTATTCCTCTCGTCACTGATAACCCAGCGTAAGTACTAATCCTGCACAGATACCAGTTTGAAGACTCTTATGTGCATTATCTATTCATACCCCTCCTTTCTTACTCTTCTCTCAGATTGACTCTCAGCCTCTTCTTCCTCTTCACCATCCTCCACCTGTTTGCCAACTACAATGCTGTGCGTTCAGTCATTATGGACACCTTCAACGAGGCGCGGCTCTCCATTGTTTTGCAGCAGTACCTGAGAGACAATCGGATTCTGAGTCCACAAGAGGCAAATAAGAGAGAACCAGTTTTTATCGGTAAGTATCTGCTCGCACCATAACTAAGCTGCAAGAATGAGATGTGCTTTACATGTGATTTATTCTCCTGTTTGGCATCAGAGTTCAGGAACAGTTCCCCGATCAAACTTGGAGTGAGGCTACAGGATATTCTCCAGAGGTAATTTCTTATTTAATTTTTCTTTATATGGTTATAACAAAAAAGAAAATAAATCAAATTAAATCACTATGGTTTTGCTCATTTTGCAGCTCAGATGAACTTGATTTGGCGCTGAAGCAAAGCGACATGCCTTACCTGTTAGGAGTCAAAAATGGTACATCATTCTCTGTCACAGAAAATGAATAAACAAAATACAGGTCATCCACTTATTTCTTAGTAACTCTGTCTTCCCACCAGGTTGCGTGTGTGTATGTTTGGGAGCAGAAGTGACAGTTCATGATGAGATCAGAGCAGCGTGCCAGGCCATTTGGCTCAGCAGTAAATTGAGCACTAAAACTTCAAGAGATCAGGGTAAGCCATGACTTTTATTTCTTTATTTAAAAGGTTTAACAATTCTTTCTTTGACTCATTGTGTGTTTTTTTCTAAAGGTCACTGGGAAATGGTGCAAGAGAGTCACAAGCTGATGGACACAGTTTTCAGTCAATTCCTCAAAGGTGCACGCTCATACATACTCAAATGTTCTATACTCAGGTGTTACAGATGAAACATTGTGTTTCCTTTATTGTTTCCAGGGGTGGAAGCTGCAGGCTGGGATGTAAAACGAACTCTGCTGGACTTGGATGAGTGGAGGGTTGAGTGGAAAACAAAAACCAGCTGAAAACTGGAACATATGAAGCTTTTTGAAACTGTGAATGTGACATTTTCAGTGTTCAATAAATCATATTTTTATGCAGTGTTTGATTCTGTCTTCACCTCTCAAGACCCAAGGATTATTATTGTGTGCATTTTTTATTTATCTTTGCTATTTAGGATCAGTAAGACCTAATAGGTATAAAAAATGAACTCAGTCCTTTTACGGGAAGTTACTTTTTTTGTCGTGATAAAAGTTAGCTACTAGTTTTTGTCTATAACTACACTTTTTTCTCACTGAAATGGGTGTAAAGTTGTGATTTCACCAAAAGATGACATGGGAATTAAATAAAGTTAAGTGGAACTGAGAGGCAGAAATGATATGTCCACATATGCCAGGTCTTAAGAGGTTAAGTGGTATTTCAGTTGTTAAAGTAAAAGTTCCCCTTCATTGTAAAAAAGGATCTAAATCCAAAGCTGAATTGTCCTGAAAAAATTCTTAACATGCAAAAAGTTGCATTATTGACATTTTCCTGTTTTGTATGCATCCTGTTTTCAAACCAATAAAGAAATATCCCCTTATACCCACAAGAGGGAGCTGTAAAGCAGGTATTTTCAGAGATAATTCACAAAGAGGAACAAACAGCAGTGGTGAACGTTATACCAAAATAAGATACCACCAGTGACAATAACAGACATGTCACTTATATTTATAGAATTAAGGCCAAATGCAAGATACACTCAAATATGGGGGGTACATGCTGCCAAATTATGCGTTTTTCTTCATAATGCTCGAATAAATCTTCTTTTAATCGTGCGTTCAGACTTTTATTCTGAAATACCAGACCGGATATGACAATTGTGTTCCTGTTAATTTGACTCGAACTACTCAAGGAAAATAAATCCTCAGTTTAAAAGCAAATTTAGTAAAACAAGATAACTTTATGGGGAGATATAAATGTGCCTATAACTGTGAAAGCTCCAGTGAATCAGATGTGAAGTTTTTTAAGTAAGTTTTGACTTTTTTCCGGTAAAATTAGAGAGTTGTTTGTGAAATAAAGCTCGTGAAGCTAACTCTGCTAACATAAACAATAGCATTGATCTCATCACTTATGTGTTATTGTGGATTTTTGTTTATGGTTTTTGAAAGTTTTTATCTGATTTTTTATTCTTTATCTTGAAAGACAACAATTTATTTAAAACATCTAACTTTTTAATTCACTCAATTATGACTCTTTAGTTCTGTGATGGATCAATCATCAGTTTTAGGGTGTTTTCATTATATTTCCACTATTTCAGGTTTCCTCTGTACAATCCTCGAAAACTGAAGAAATGGCTCAATAACATGAAATGGGAGGATTGGACTCCTTCTCGCTTCTCTGTGCTGTGCATTAATCATTTTGAGGATCAATACATCGACAGGACAGGAAAGAGTGTGACACTGAAGGACAATGCAATCCCCACCATATTCTCATCCTCTAATACCACAAAGAAAGAAAAGGTTCTTCATTAATTATGCTCTTAAATTCAACATCAACTACCCTCTTCTCGCTAATAAAGACATCACATGCATTTCTCTCTTCTTCCTCCTGATGTAGACTTCTGGTAACTCAAGAAGTAAGCAAAACAAGGTGAGAGCAAACTATTAAAATCTAGGCTCATTATTTCATTTTCCGTTGGTATTTAATCAAAATGAAACCTCTGAAATCAGTTTGTGTTGTTTCTGTTTTTTTTGTGACAGACACCTGCTGCCAAAACTACACAGATGATTTCAACGGAGTCACAAACAACCACTTCATCTATAACGAATCCCAGCGAAGAGTCCAGTCTGACAGGAGAGATTCCTGGGTATGTTGACATAAACTAACTCTCCATCGTTTTTAATCTGTACTGTTTGTTGAATACACTTATTCTACTTATTTGAGTAATTAAAGAGGATAAACTGTTAATTTGCTTCCCAAAAAATGTGGTGTCTCCTCAAATGAATAAAAAAACACTGCAGTCTTCAAAGACCACCCAGGCAACAGCTTAAAACTGTTATCAGGAGCCACAATTCTCAATGCAAATCATCTAAATATCCATGTTACACAGAGACAACACAGAGCAGAATGAGGCTGACAGATGGAGGATTATTGTTGATGAAGGACTCATGAAGATCGAGTCGTTTCCACATTTCTTCCACGGAGATTACTGTGTCCCACAGGTAATTTGTTTCATATGTTTTCAATATTTACTGTAAGAAAAGGAGTAAAAAGTTAAGTACTTTCCTGTGATTTTAATCCTTTTTCTGTAATCTTTCACCTGCTGCAGCGGGATATTCAGTGGGCTCCAGATGATGATTTAAGTGTAAGTTGTCCTGGTGATTTGAAATTAAATAATCTGACTCCTTTCACCTTTGAATCCTGTTTTGATCATAAATATAAATGTCATTTCCACAGGTAAAACCCCCAAATCCTGAGAATGTGATCGAGGTGACGGAGCCGTGGCAGTGGCTCGGTCTGGATGTCAGAGGACCCTTACCTGAAACACTGAACGGACACAAATACATGCTGACTTTGACTGATTATTATTCTAAGTGGGTAGAAGCTCTGCCAATGGACGCTCTCCTCCCTGAACACGTGGCGAAGCACATCACGGAAATCATTGCCCACTTTGGTTTCCCGCTCCGGATCCTCTCCAGACTACCACATGACATGGTTCAAAAAGTATGTGATGAGTGTGACAAACCTTGGTTACACTCATATGAACTGTTTTGTGTGGTATTATGTCTTTTTAAGAAAGTGTCTGAGAAAGTTTAACTGAATTTATCCTCATCACAGATCAACAACGAACTGAAAGAGCAGCTCAAGGTCACTTTCTCTCTGGTCGTCCATCATCAGCAAACAGGCTCAGCTGATCAGATCACAGAGCAGCTGATTGACAGGTCTGTACTAAATACTTTGACAGCTCTGATATCCATCTGCCCTTGTGTTGATGTTTCCTCTTTTCCTGTCTCTTCAAAAGCATGGTCACTGATCTAATCGAGGAGCACACACCTGACTGGGACGTTTATCTACCTGCTAAAGTTTTCGGCCTGTGCTTCACAGAACACTCACAGACAAAGGAGAGACCGTTCTCAGTGCTCTGCTGTAAAGAAGCAGAGCCGGTTCAGTCTCCCAGAGCACTAGACGTAAGTGTCATGTTTGTAAATCTTGGTTTAGTTTTGTTCGGACTCTGTGTTGACTCCCATTTTCTCCTCCATTCACTTCACAGTTTGCAGATTCCAAGATCCAAGAGAGGGCTTTTGTAGTTAGACGCATTAGTTGTAACTGGTGAGTCGTGTTTTATGTTTTATAAGGAGTAGCATATCATCATTTGTGATTTCTGTATATGTTTTGTCAAATAACAAAATAATTCATTCCTTTTTTTAACAGATCAGGAGAATTAGAATTCCACCATAAATCGTATCTACCGTGAGAACCAGGATTTTCTACATGAGGCGACTGTTGACACGTGAAGATCCAAACTCCTCAGCTTTCCTTTCTCTGAAATTATTTTCAGCCTGTGGTATTGAAAGTATGATAGTATTTTCACTCTTGTGTACTGTTTTTATGACATTACACCACAATGAACTGTTTCTGTTCACACCTAAAGGGTTAGCCTTTTGTTTTCAGTCGGCATTTTGAAAGTGTAAACCTGCTGCAAGTGAATGTTTTTTTTTTAAGCCTGTAACATACCATTAAACATGAATTTGATAAAAACTGATTTTGATAAATTCAGTTTGATTGAAACTGGTCACACATGCAACATGTAACATTAGAACAGTTCGATGAGATAAGTCATAATTTTGAAATGGTAAAGCCAAAATTATGAGATCAATACTCAAAGTTATGGGACGCAGTCAAATCATGTGAAAAAAATTGTCATTTTGCCTTTTATATCTTAGAACTGACCATTATCTCAAAATTTGAACTAACTATGGGCAAAAAAATCTCAAGAAAAACATTTGCTCAATGGGCTCCTAAACATCGAACATTAATTTAAAGGCTAATTCTGAGATATTTGGGGTCAAAAGGTCGAAAACCTGATATAGAAAGTAAAAATTTTCAGATATCTAAGTAAAAATTATGTGATAAAAAGTCGAATTTGTGAGATCCGAAGTAAAAAAAATTGAGATAATTACTTCAAATTGAGATAAAAGTTGAAAATATGACTTTTCATCCCATGTATTTGACTTTAAATTCTAAATTTCTGTTAAATATGAGCAAAAAAATCCCTAAAAAGCCTGATTTTCATGTTTATTTCTGTAGGTGGCCTAAATGTGCTTCTAGACATCAAACATTAATTTTTCAGTAAAGGTTTTTTTTTTTTTTTTTTTTCGAACATTTCACAATATANAGTAAAAACAAGGTACTTTCTGTTCCACAACATAACAAAATAAAACAAAATTAAAGTAAAAAAAGAACATAACAATCTGAAGACAGAGGGTTACATAATTATAAAGGCATCCATAAATAGAGAAATCAAGCAGAGTGGAGACAAAACAAGGTTCAGTGTAAAAACTTAAGGAATGATAACAAAATTTAAGTACTCTAAAATTCTAATTAGATAAATACATATGTGGTGGGGGACATAAGTTTGATTTTCATTTTGAATTGCACATCGTTTGAAAAATATATGAAAATAAATGTTTATCCATCTGCTATGTACAAAATTAAGTACATGTTGTGACTTGTAAATGCAAACATACACATTGTAATCAAAAACATGAACAATTTAAAATTAAAATAAAATATTATGTGCTAGATCATCACAGATCCTTGTGGCATTTTTTGTCTTCAGTCTTTTCAGAGAAAGAAAGAATAATTTAAACTCATTCATAAAGCCAGGAAAGGAGGGCTCAGTAAAGTATTTTATAACCAGTTAGTTTTATATGGAGTGTAATGAGGGCTGAGTTCATGCACCTGTAGTGTCGGTGCTGCCGCCCGCCGGCGGGCTCAGGTGTTGCAGGTGTGTTTGTCTGCTGTGATCTCACAGTTGTCGCTGTGCAGTGGAGGCGTTTTTTTTTCAGTGAGCAACCAACCGCAAGAAATGGTGAGTGAGGAAAACAGATACAGCTCTAAACGTCCAAGCCTGTCGATTATCTAGATCATTTTTTAACTGTAGTTATTTTTCCTCCCTGTGTGTGAGAGTGTGTTTGTTGACAGAAGCTGAAAAAATCTTGTCACATCAAAAAGCTTCTGCCTTTGTTTAGCTATGGGTTAGCTTCAGGCTCGCTAACGATTTACTGTTATGGGGTGATTATTCCAACACTGGAGCCAAATGTTGACAGAAAGGGGTTTAAACAACGTGGTAGAGATTTTAATATTCATTTAAATCAGTGACAACAAAATGGGAAACTTTGCTCGTGATTAAATGGTGAGTTAGCTGTTGCTAAGCTAAGTAGCTAAAGTTGCCAGTGGCAGTTTTCTCGGTTAACGCGAATAAATGTGAGACGTCAACGTCAGGGAGAAATGTGAGGTTAATTCAGACTCTAAACATCAATAAAGAAGAAGTAGAAGAAACGTGTAAAGCTGAAATTTCGTTGGACGGTGATGTTAGTAACAGTTAGCGTCATGTGGAGCTGAGTTAGCTCATCATGACGCTACGAAGCAGCTGCTGCTGCTGCTGCTGCACTGAGGCTTTAAACTCAGTTAAACTCAGTGAAACTCAGGCTGCAGGCAGAGATGTGACCTTATGGGGAACATTTCTTACACTTATAACCTGGATAACCTGCCTTAACCTCAAACCACTGACACTGACAGCTCAGAAATCCTTCTAACACACAGCTGAGCTCTGTAGTCAGATGTTAATGAAAAAATAAAGTGTGATTTAGGAACATGTTTCTCTAAAGGCTTCACCTGGATATTCTCAGTTTGCTTTGATAGAAGCGCCAGAAACATCATAAATATTAACTATAATTATCATGAATGGACTTACAGGGTTCCTACACATCCTTAAAAACTCTTACATTTATTTAAAACTAAGGCCTTAAAAAGTCTGAGATTCATTAAAGTGTTATATTCTGGTCTCAGTGCAGGATTTATCAACGTTTTATTGATCTCATGTTACAGCTGTTAACCAGAGAGCACTGAGTATCACTTTCTGTTCAATAAACAGACAAAAAGTAAACCTGAACGGGTCACATTAAGTGACACACATGTTATAAGCTAGTTGTAATACAGCGGGATACCCCATCTATCAAGTATATTTATCTGTTTTTGCTCTGAATTTTCATTCATGGCGTTAAAAAGATCTTAAAAAGTCTTAAATTGGACTTGCCTAAATAGAAAGGAAAACTAAAAAAAAACTGCACACCAGGCAAACGCTCAGGCCTTAAGGGGTGGAGTAGAGATGGAGCAATATGGGGTTTTTTTTCAGGGCTGAAACTGACACTGATTATTTGTAGTCAAAGAGGAACCAATATCTGGAGCCGATATTTATTTGTAGAAAAAGTGGAAACACTGGCATCAAAAATTTGAACAATATAAACTTCAATGCTTCTTCAGCATGTGTTTATTAAAGGGACTGAGAGGACTTTTCAGGGGGTCTTTAAAAAGTCTCATTGCTACATGTTTGCCTGATCATAATCGACAACTTAAAACGCGACTGTCAGCGCAAAATAGGTTATTTTGAAATGCTATTTCTCAGCTTTTCTATTGGATTGAGCAGGAATAAACTAATTTATGGCATACTGAATTCTCAGATTATCTGTCTATTCCTAATTTTAAGTCTTAATGAAACTGAAACCACCTAAATGGTCCTAATTCAGCAGTTTACATCTCCTTGAATGTTTGGCCTAATGATGGTCATGATGTTGACGTTCTAAAGTGTCCACACCTGTGAAGAATATATGGAAAAAGCGTCCAGAGATGTGAAAATGCCGCCCAGTAGTGTTAAAACTCAGATAGAGAAGGAGGAAATGACTGGCACTGTAGATAGCTTATCTGGTTGGTTATGTAAACTTGCTGGTTTTTATGTTGGTTTTTACCAATTTATGACTATTAACAGTCAGATTATGTCTCAAACATCAAAAGATAGCTTTGTTCTGTTAATGGCTTTAGAATAGGGGTGGGCAGTATGGAAAAATTCATGTCGCTCTCCTTTTTACCACATTTTTTAAATTCAGTTTGTTCAGACTATCTGATAAGTTATTTACCAGTAAAACAAACCGATTTACCTCTCTGAAACCATAATTCTAAACAGAAAAGGGGATAAAAGATCATTTTAGACAGGGTAATGTTGAAACCTTTTTTTTTTTTTTAAATTAAGGCAATTTAGCAAACATGGGCACACAGACATATTGCAAATACAGCACTACAAAGGATAGATTGTGCACCACAAAAGCTTCTATAATCGTCATATCACACATCCCTACATTTAGAATAACTGTAACAACATTTATATCAAAGTGGAATCATGTCTCTGTTTTTTTCTAGCTTTTAGAATCCGACTGAACACCACAACCTTCAACAACTAAGTATTCTTGAGCAGAACATTTCAGTGTCTAATTCCACCCTTTTCTCTGTTACTTGATCTCATCCAGGATGTGTTTCTAATGATCAGACGTCACAAGACGACCATCTTTACAGATGCCAAAGAGTCTACCACAGTCTATGAGCTGAAGCGCATCGTGGAGGGTATTTTAAAGAGGCCACCAGAAGATCAGAGGCTTTACAAGGTAATCAGGAAACATTATTTAGCTTTTCATTCTGTCTGTAAATGTAAGAACTGCGTTACGCCCACATTTCTGACTGTTGTGAATGAAACTGTAAAGCTTTGTTGTATTCATTATACATGTCTTTTATGTCTTCACCAGGATGATGTGATGCTTAACGACCAACAAACTCTTGGAAATTGTGGTTTCACAAATCAAACAGCTCGACCTCAGGCCCCTGCCACAGTGGGATTAGCTTTTCGTCTGAGCGGTAAGAACGTCACTGGAGTCATCTTCACACTCGACCATTTGCTGTTTTGGCTTGTTTCAGCCACATTTGTCGTGTCACTCAGATTTCCTTTGGGTTAATTGTCCTCACACCTCTCTGTCTCTGCTGTTTCTCTCTCTCTGTCGTTGTCCCAGATGATTCTTTCGAGCAGCTGAGGATCGAGCCCTTCTCCACTCCCCCAGAGCTCCCTGACGTCATGAAGCCCCAGGACTCAGGCAGCACAGCCAACGAGCAGGCTGTTCAGTGAGGGAGGGGCAGGGACAGGAGAGGGACACGCAGGGGGTTTCGGAGGGAGGATGCACGGGGGAAAGGGAGGGGTTGTCTTTTTGGGAAGTGATGCCTCAGCGGGTGAGTTTTTGCCTTGCCGACGACAGACCCTCAGCTGAGCATAAACAATTACAAACACTGATTCCCCTTGTTGTAAATTTGATGGCGATGCTTCAAAGTGGCTTCAAAGTTTGTCCTGAAATTGGTGACCGATGCTAGAAAAAAAGATTATTTCACACAAGACCCTTCAGAGATACCTGACGGACTTGTCACGACACTGTCAGTCATCCATGGGGTTGGTAAAGGCTGAACATAAAGAGTTGTACCTCATATTTAATTAATTCTAGTCTTTTTGGGGGGTAAGGTTATGCTGCCTTACTTGTGTTTTTTATTTTGCTGGCTTGAACGTGGGAGTTGATAAGGTGTGACCTTTTTAGGCTTTTATGTTTGTGTGTTACTTGATTAAAATATTACTAGGATCTAACATGTTTTTGGTCTTTGGCCTGAATATGTGTTGCAACAATAGCTAGGATTTCGTGAATTTCTAAGTTACTATCTGTGTTTCAGAAACTTTTGAACAAGATGAATCTGAGAATAAACTAGATTCAAATGTTGGCAGGAGATCCGGTATTGAGATGAACATTTCTTGATATTTTACTTACCAGTAGTTGTAGTTTTCATACTGTAGCTGCTCACAGAAGTTACTGAGGCTGAATGCGCTCAGTCGTGAGTGTCTGCATCACATAATGCTGGCGTGGACTCGGTGCTCAAAACACACTAATCCACAGGTAAAGCAGCAATCAAAAAAATGAACTGATAAAAAAAAATATGGATTTATTTTCTTTTTTCTACCTTATTAACAATGGTGGGGACTCCACAACCTTCCTCTCCAGTGTTGGATGTAGCCCATGACATTTCAGAGGTGTTGATGAGTCGTGAACTAAAACCGTTTTCAGTTTAATAAGTAGTACGTCATGTGATGAGTTTTTTCTCCGTGTGTGAGTAATGGGCTGCACATTTGACTCTCCACAATCATTGCTCTTTACATTTAGTTCATGCTGCAACTGTGTTGTATTATACATCCTGAATACCTTGCTGCACATTCATTTCCTAAAGCTAAAGCTTCATTAAGCGTAAACTCCTCTACACATTAAAGTATCAAATTCTATAACACTGGTCCTCACTATCAGTAAAAGTATAATTTAAAGAGAAAAGTCATTTAATCATGAAAAGAAAGTATATTCTGTCCTGGAGATTTTGAATGAGAAAGTTGACAAAGATGCATTAAAAAATTTGAGGCTGTTAAACAGTGGGACATGATCAAAGTTGCACTTGTAACTGATTTAACATTAAAACAACTGTTTTTCACCACTGTGCACTGTGTTCTTTTCTTACTGTTGCCTTTATTTTGAATTCATTTGCATTCGAATGTATGGTTTTGCTTTAGGATTTGTTACTTGAATTTTACTGTTTCATATTGAAAATACAGAAAACAATGGAGAAAAGATAAGCAGGATCATCATGAGTGAGATTAAGTGTTTTGATAAAATATAAATTAGAGCCGGAAAATTATTTGCAAATTTGATTAAATCACAATATAGCCTGTTGCAATATTCTAATCACAGACAGTGTAATATTTCTTTAACCTCAACTTTGTCAGAAAACCAGATGCAAATTTTTTGCACTGGATTTTTTTATGCTTTACACTAGTGTTACTCAACCAAAGAGACAAATTGTTAAAAACTACTTTTGCAAGAGGAACAATCTAAGTTTGGAAAAGATGGCAAGATGTAGCAATGAAAGTAAGGTTGGGGTGACAAACATGATCAAAAAAAGCACTAGAAATGGATGAAAAGGGGCAAAAAAGTGGTTAAAAGTTAGTAGCAAAACTACTAAAGGACAAATAAAGAGACAGTTTTTTAGCTGTGAAAATGGCAAAAAAAAAAGTGTCAAGAAGCAGACAAAAATAAAGGTATTGTGGCAAAAATGGACAAAAAAACTGCAAAAACTTGCGGACAGGGCAAAAGGTGGGAGAAAACTTGGAAAATAATGAGAAAGTTGCTAAAAATGGTCTAAAAGCTGCAATAAATAAATGAAAAGTGACTAAATTGGGTTAAAAAATCAGTCATGAGTAGAAAAAATAGTATTGAGTGCATAGAAATTTTAACAACACGTGAGATGGGGAACTCAAAAATAGTTGCACAATAAAACCCAGTTGCAAAATAAATTTTTTGCAATTTTTCAGCCCTAAATTTATCCTCATGAAAAGTGTTTTGGATGGAAGTTGAAGTCTAATAATCTCTGAATAAAACGGGTCAGGTTGATATCTGCCATAAACAAGTGCAAAAGTCAGCCAGATATGTGTGTAAGTGATTATATTCTCACTTTAAATATTGACCTGTTAGTTTATTATATGAACTGTTCATTATAATTTGGTCAGTTTTAGATTTTAGATTTTAAAACAGTTAATTTTGATCCACATAATAAGACCATAGACCAGCGATTCCCAACCTGTGGTCCGCGGCCCCCTGGTGGGCCGCGAAGGTACAGCAAGTGGGCCGCCAAATCATTTCCAAACAAGTATTTTATTGGAGTGTAATTATATAAAGATACAAGGTACACATCGAAATATTAAGATACAAATACAAATAATAACATTCAAAATGTTTAACTCGGTTAAGTTTTAAAGGAAATTAAAACAGTTCTGATTTTAATATATGAAAAAANGATTCCCAACCTGTGGTCCGTGGCCCCCTGGTGGGCCGCGAAGGTACAGCAAGTGGGCCGCCAAATCATTTCCAAACAAGTATTTTATTGGAGTGTAATTATATAAAGATACAAGGTACACATCGAAATATTAAGATACAAATACAAATAATAACATTCAAAATGTTTAACTCGGTTAAGTTTTAAAGGAAATTAAAACAGTTCTGATTTTAATATATGAAAAAACGTCCCCTAAGAAGGCATGTTATTCCTCTATAGATAGCATGACCTGAAAAATAACAACAACCTGAAATGTCATTGAAAAAAATTGTAATGAATCCCAAATTTTCAAAAATTGTCAATACTGTAACCGGAGTGCTGAGCCCGAAATGTAACGAAAAAGCATAAAGTAAAACCCGAAATATAATAATTGCACCAGAATGTAACAAGTTGTCATAATTTGGGCAAGAAGTTGATACGTTTCTGGCTTAACATCTGTTTCATTATCTACCAGATATCATATTTTGGGTTTTATTACATTTTTTTAAATTAAATTTTGGGTCATTGGTACAAATGGGGTTCTAAAAAAAAATGTATATAGCGGTATGTATTGGGTTGGAAGTGGGCCTCAAACATTTTTGAGCTTTCAAAGTGGGCCCTGATTTGGAAAAGGTTGGGAACCACTGCCATAGACGATATAATTAATATCTATATACAGTCTATGGTTTAAGACAGCTTTAGTTTGAAAGGGAGGATGGTTTGTTTTGAAAGTAGTTGTTCCGAACTTTTCCACTGCCCGTGAACGCACCACAGCATGAGTCCACTGTTTCCTGTTTAACAGTTTCTGATGGTTCGTGTCCGGACAACAGCGAACAAATGAACGAACTGTTCATCTTTATCGATGCTGAAGTCATGAAACGCTGTTTGTAAAAGGAAAAGAGACCCAGGAACATCAAATAAATGGAGGTGAGTGAGTTTATCGTGTCCGCGGGCAGAGCCGTGCTGGAGCTGGTGGAGCGGGAATGGCAGCCTCTGTCCCCGGCGGAGCTGGAGCAGCGGCTGGATCAGGCGGTGGAGAAAACCCTGGAGGCTGAGCTGATGGAAAAACTGAAAAATCAACCTCCACCTTCTTCTACATCTTCTGTTTATGTGCAGCTGCAACAAAACCAGACTGATGTGCAAAGTCAAGTTTTTCAGACAACAACCTGCAGTGCTGAAGAAGAAGATGGGACACAAGAGAGTGAAGAGTCAGAGCAAACCTCAGACAGTGCTGCAGTCCAGGTACATGAATATTACTGAGGTTATCGCGATAGGACGATATTCGATACTCGATATCAGTTACGATACCATGGGGATAAAAAATGAAAAATTTTAAGAAAGGCATATGAAACTTTTTTATTAAAATGAAAAACAGAACCCCAGATAAGTAATCAATGAAGTCAAATAGTGCAAGTAAATGCAAAATAAACTACTCAAATATAAGTTTTAACACATTTTGACACTATTTTAATGATATATTATTCTTTTAACTCGCAAAAAAAGAAATAATAATAATGAATTTTATTTATAGAGCGCTTTTCTGAATACTCAAAGACGCTTTACAGACATAAAAAACATCAAATAAAACAATAATAAACAACAATAATAATAACTTATAACAATGAGAACAAGACAAAACAAAGCCATGGGACACATTTAAAAGCAGTTACACATTTAAAACATTTTTAAAAAGATGCGTTTTGAGGAGGGTTTTGAATGTGGATGGGTTTGGACAGGCTCGGATGTGTTGTGGTAAGGTGTTCCAGAGGGTGGGGGCAGCGACAGAGAAGGCTCTGTCCCCCCAGGTTCGGTGCTTGGTGTCTAAAATCTAAAATTAATAATGGCAAACAAACTGCCAACAAGAACATAAATTGCCACAATTACAACATTTCTGGTTGTCTGGCATAAAAACACAAAAGACAACAATTAGAGCAATATTTTGAGCTATTAAACTTACCAGTAAACAACCTTCAGTTAAAATGAACATCACACAGTTGAAATGCTTTATTCTCCCCAACACTTGATAGTATCATAGAATCAAGACCATTGCAAGTAAGTGTTGTATCCGAATACAGTATTTGGTATACTTTTCAGATTATCACATTTTTTGACAACCCTAGTTTTGACCATACAAAATGTACTCCTGTTATTTTTTGCTCCTTTTTTACTTGAGATGTTTCCAAAATATTAACATATATGTAACTATTTCTTTTGTATAGTATAATAGACCTCATTTACATAATAGTATCCCTCTTTTTTGAGAAGAAATAGGAAGAAATTTTTATTTTTTCTGGCTAAGGTTATTATCAGAGCTTCATATGTTGATGTATTATCATAGACAAGTGTGAAAGAATAATGATAAGAGGAAAAAGATATGTCAAAATGTTGACAGGATTTTATTTTGAAAATTTTTTTGTCTTTAATGGCAGCAAGATGCTATAAATCTTCATAAAACACACATAACATAACAAAAGTAGTCAAAACTAATTTTACATGCAACAGGCAAAGCAAAGAACCACCAGTGTAAGTTTCAAGCAATTCTTTCAAAGAAAACCAAAGTTATGACAAAATAACTTCAGAAATCTGGTCAAATCTGCCCAAAGACAACAGAAGGGTCAAAACAGTTTCTTGTCTTCTTCTTTTTCTTGTTATTTTGATTTTGACTGATATAAATGAAAACACAAATATTCATTGAATCTTTTTACTCAAAGGCCTCTGTATCTATTTTCCTCGTCTTTTCTCCCATCAGCACATTGCAGACCTGCTTCAAACTTCCAAATCCAGAGCCCGGATGGCAGGACGAGCTTGTTTGTCGCTGTCTCACACCATCACGCTGTCGCTCACCCTCCTCTCCGAACGCATCAGTTACCGCACCGTTTCCCAACGCTTCCACCTGGAGAAAGGAAACATCCACAGGATCTTCTTCTCCTTCTGCGAGCGCGTCAACACACTGGAGGAGACGCTCATCACATGGCCGAGCGGTGGGTCGACTGCAGTGTTTTTGAAGATTTCCAAATGATTTGAGTGAATTAAACGAAGTCTTTCTTCACTTTTCTACAGGCCAAGAGGCAGCAGAGACTCTCGTCCCTCTTTGCACTTCAGAGAAGGAGCATGAAGATCAAGACGTCCCTCTGGTTTTGGGAGTTCTGGGACACACATGCATCCCTATTCGCCTGCCAATCGGGAAACGTGACGTGGAGAGCACAGCGCCGGAGGTGAAGAGGATGAAGACGGAGGCTCACGCCGACTCCTGGTTAAACCTCGAGCTCGTGTGCGATCACAACGGTCGATTTCTACACTGCAGAATCAGTAAAGAATCAGACGTGGACAGAGGCAGAGCTCTGAGAGACAAACTGAAACAAAACCCTGAACTTTTACCAACTGGCTCCTGCCTTGTTGCCAGATCTGGGTACCCGCTGTCTGCTCAGATTTTAACTCCACATCCAGGAAGTTTGGGACCAAGAGAGGAACTTTTCAACAAGATGCTGGAGGGACATTTTCACGTCTTTGATCAGGCTGTTGCCAACCTTAAAGCCAGGTTTCAAAGACTCCGGTATCTGGATATTGGAAACTATGATCGAGCCAGAGCGGTTGTTCTGACTGCGTGTGTGTTACACAATGTGTTTCTGGACATGGGACAAGTGGTTCAAGGAGAAATAGAGAGTGAGGAAACTTTATCGAGTGAGGCAGAGGAGGAGGCAGACGATGAGGGTTTACAGAGACGTGACATCATCTCGGATTTATTGTTTAAAAGTTCTGTCTGCACATAATGGAGTCAAATGTTTAAGAAAACTCAATGGATGCGAAGATATTTCTGGGCTGAACAATTTGGAAGAATATCTAATCGCGATGATTTTTCCTTATATTGCAATTGCGATTTATTGAGCCATAATTTTAAGGTTTTCCATCTTATGTGTGATATCAATTGCTATATTGAAGGGGGTAATATTTTTTATTTACACCAGAAAAACTCTGTTTGCATGTGCAGGTACATCTAAAAAAATTAGAATATCATGAAAAAGTTACATTTTTGTAGTCACTCATTTCAGAAAGTGAAACCCAGGTAGACTTGTTATACAAAAATTGAATTTTTACAAGTCTTTATTTCTTGAAATGTTGATGACTGTGGTTTACAGAGAATGCAAACCCAAATTCAGTGTCTCAGGAAATTTTTATATTACACAAGATCAACTAAAAAAATGGATATTTTAAAAAAGAATTGTCAGGCATCTGAAAACTTTTGCTACTTTGTGACTGTTTTTCAAGTTTTCTTCCAATTTTTGCTGTTTTTTGACCATTTTTTCCTCCTCAAACTCTCTTTTATCGCAACCTCTTGCTATTTTTGCAGCTTGTCATTGCTTAGATTGTTTCTCTTGCAAAGATAGTTTTCAACAATTTGTCTCTTTGGTTGAGCAGAGTTGAGTAACACGAGTGAAGAGAAGAAAACATTGTCTGCAAAATGTTCTTTTTTAGTATTCTGACACATTTTGGGTTGAAGAAATATTACAGTTTGCGATGAAAGTATTGCAGCAGCCCATAATGCGATTTAATCAAATTTGTCATTAATTGCCAAGTCCTAATTTTTAGTGTGCAGTTCGAAGGATAAATTCAGACCAAGTATTAATACTTTATTGAACAGATTTGAGGTTGTACAGTGATTAAATGTTTGCTTTGAGCAGGGTTAGGAACCATTGCACAATCCTGTATTGTGGTATAAAAATAAATGATTACATTCATTTGGGCGTCAACATAATAGAGCAACTGTGATTGGCCTCTTTTTTGGTAAAAGTGCAAACTAAATGATCAAAGTCATGTATGATGTGTCCCAGTTTTCACATTTTATGAACTATTTAATTTGAAATATGAACTTTAAACTCAACAGACTTCACACTAGGAGAATAAATCTTAGAAGTCCAACTCTAAAAGTGAGAACATATCACAAATGTAACTAGAAAACATGCTTAAGTTCTTCATGTGCAGTGTTATAAAAAAAAAGTCTTTGGTGAGAGAGAGAGAGTGACACGTTCAGATTCCCTCCTCTTTGCCTAATGTCCGTCTTTTGTTGCCTCTGTGCTGCTGTTCTTCTGAGCCAAACTTGAGATGGCCTGGGCTAAGTTGTTTATGGCCTCTATCTTCCTCTCCTCCAGAGCTTTCTGCTGGGCCCACATGTTCATCTTCCTCTCCTGCAGCTCCATGTACAGCTGCAGGACGTCCTGAGGAGGCCGGGGAGCGCAGGGAGCAGCTATGGCAGGAGGAGTGGGGAGAATAGGAGTGAACCTTTTACTCGCGATAGCTTTGCCCACTCTGGTGCCGCTGAGTTTGGCTCGTCTCTGGGCTTCCACTTCCTCCCTGCTCTTCCCCAGGACGTCGTGCATGGCCTTGAAGAACTCCCAGTGGACGCTGGCCGCCCCGAGTCTCTTGGCTCGTTCTGCGTTTCTCCTGTATGTTGCGAGTATGTTTCTCCACTTGAGGTCACACTCGTAGGCTTTTACAGACACTTCGGAAACATCAGACTCTCTTAGTTTTGCGTTCACTCTCTCTGCAACCATCTCCCAGAGTTTCTTTTTCTTGCACACTGGCTGGTCAAAGGCTTGGTCCATTTCCAGTCTGATGTTGACGAGGTGCCATGTTGCCTGAAGTGTCCAAATAAACTCTAGAAGAAAGGAAATGGGCATCGATTAAGGCAACCAAACCCTCATTTTTACCTGGACATAGTAAGGGATTTCATAAAACTCCCCAAATCATTTTGGGTTAAGACTTTTTTTTTGCCCTTCTTGTCAAAATTCTGAGATATAAAGTTGAAATTTTGATACGAAAGGTTGATATTTTGAGACAGAGAAATTTTGAGATATTAAGTCAATATGTTTAGATAGAAAGTGGAAGCTTTGAGATACAGAGTCAAAATTCTGAGATAAAAAAGTAAAATTTTGGTACAAGTTGGAAAATTATGCATAAGGTCAAAAATTTGAGATCAAGTCAAAATTCTAAGATTAAAAGTCAAATTTTGATACAAAAAGTTGAACATAGATGCAAAAAGCCCAAAAATTTGAAATATAATGACACAAATTGTGAGATAGATAGTGAGGGTTTTAAGATATAAAGTCAAATTTTGATATAAAAATTCATTGTTTTGAGAATAAAAAGTGGAAGTTTGAGATATAAAGTTAAAATGTTGAGATTTAAGTTAAGTTGGAAGTCAATGCAAAAGATCAGTCAATTTGAGATTGAGTGAAAATTCTGACATAAAAGTAGAAAATTTGATACAAAAAGTCAAAATTTGATGCAGAACTCAATTTTTTTATTTTACATAATCATTTTGATTTCTCAAAACTTTGACTATAAATGGGTAAAAAATAAAAAAAATCTTAACAAAGCAGGTGTTTTAACTTTTATTCCTTTATTTGGTGGGAATGCGCATCCATACACTGTTGATGTTTACATTATAGAAAATTTTCTCTCCACACAGAAAAGTAGTGTTTTAAATAAATAAATTGGTTATGAAGCTACTTTGGGTGTTTTTTTTTCAGGATCTCCTTTTTCTGGGTTTTCAGAATATGGCCACTTTATCATTGATTATCATTTTTTGTTTAATTCTTCTGCATTTTTAACACAGCTTGATTGTTAAGCGTCTTTATTAAACCCACTTTTCATTTGATAAATGAGTTTTCACTAAAATAACTGCATATTGCACAAACCAGGCCCTCCTACTGACCGTAAATCGGTTTCTCCTCGCTTCATGCGATTTGTTTGCAGGAAACCTGTTTCACTTCTCTTTGCATGAACCAACCTGCTTTAGTTTTATCCACATCCACACTCGACACCACCGTCTCTTTTCCTTCCACCTCGGTACTTTGTATCACAATTGTCTCGATAACCTCCATCATGTTAAAACGTGAAAAATAAATCCAAACTTCTTATTTTCGATAGCGCTGTAGTGTATCGTGGAATTTAACAACCTTTCAGACGCAGCGATGCGGTTTCTCGCGTTAAATAAAACGATGACTATAACAACGTCGCTAAGCAGCATGGGAAAAGTAGTCCTATAACGTTGATACGAATGTGTTTTTCCGTTTTATGGCGCGATAAGTGAACTACAATCCCTAAAGGCTGCATTTTTTTCAATATAAAATAATCGTTATGCTGTTATTGGAAATGTAGTTTTTCAGATGAATCATAAAGCAGAGGCAGACGTGATTAGAACTACAAATCCCAGAGTGTATTTAACCGCCCCGCCCCCTCACTCTCGGCTCCCTCCTTCGTTCGCCCCTGTTCTGTTGTTTGGCTAAAGATGGCGTTAGCGGCTATAACAGGCGATTGCATTTAGTTTCACCAAAATTATTCGACCAGTGGTAAAAAAACATTGATCAAAAAGAGTTTTATTTCGTCAAACAATGTGTGAAAATAGCGTTTGTTGAGAATAAGGCTCCTACATTACGTGTAAATACGCTTGGTTGGCCTTCGCACGCTGTAGGCCTGTTTTCCAGGGAGTGGACCGAAGCTGATGGAACTCCATCTCCCAGAAGCGACCGCGGCGTCAGGTGGTACAGCTTTTCTTTCTGATGGTACCTGTAGTTTTCTGATCACTCAAGAGTGTTTTTTTTTAAATGAATTATGAAAGTCAGTGTCAGGATTTTTCTCTTGAGAGTTTTTATTTGTCTTAAGGCATGAAAAAAAAAGTTTTCTATTTTTTTCAAATATTTGTAACTGAGCATTCAACATAAACAGTGTGAAATTAATGTAAATGTGATTTTTTGTTTTGTTTGACCTCTCTTCTTTCCTTTTTTCTTTGTAATTTCATTAATAATGTTTGTTTCATGCTTTGCGAAACATTTTAAACCCTCTTTCATCCATTTTAACACTGAATAATTTATATTTTATGAGCTTTTTCACCTTTAAATGTTTGTCTATGACATTTTAAAAATATAGTTGTTTGGGAAAAAAATCCAAAATTTTTTTTCAGGCCCTAAGAAGAATAAAAATATCCTGACATAGGCTAATATGAATTTCCACCACATGAACCATTGAATTTAGGAGTAAATAACTTTTAGATAGGTGTCCACTGTAGTGACCATGTGAAAGAAACATAGTAGTTCGTACTCCACAGTATCAGGATGTGTGATTTAATTCGTCTGTATTTTCTGGAAACACACAGTGATGCTTGACAGTGTGAGTGACACCTGTATGAAGTGAGAGGAGGAAAATCTCTGTACCTGCGAAGCCGAGAGACCATGGCTGTGTCACCTGTTCAGGGTGACTGGAAACAATCTCGAATTTCCTCCAGAGAAGTTCACTCATCATCTCCAGAGTCCTCTCTCACCTGGTGCCTTGCTCACCTCCCTACACCCAAACAAGGACCTGACCCTCCAGGTGTTGGAAAGACTGACTCCAGCGGAGGCAAAGACATTGAGAAAAAGTCCAGAGTCTCTCAGTGGAGAGCTCTGGTTGCTATCAGGACACAGCACATCAAAGGTGATAAGAGTGGCATTGCCAGATTCAGAACTCAGGGTGGTCTCCCTCCACTGTTGGACCTCCTCAAAGACCAGGAGTGCTCCAAGAAGATGCTGGACCTGGCTCTGAGCATCCTGGCAAACTGCTGCACAGAAGTGGAGACACGAATTGAGGTGAGAAAGACAGGATAGGGCTGAAGAATTTGCAAGAAATAATCTTATTGAGATCATTTTTTCACTATATTGTAATTGCATTTTATTGTGCAACTATCTTTCGGTATGTGATGTTTCTCAAACAGAAGCAATAAATCACTATTTATAAAAAAACCCCACTACATTTGATAAATACACCAGGGATGTACATGTTTTTTAAGGAGAGGAGCTATTTTGGTTCATATAGCAAATTTGATATCGATTGCAATATTGAAGGGGATGATCCTTTCTTTTCATTGTCATATTTGATAAGAAAAAAAACACACAAGGGAGAACAGAGGGATTTAGAAATAAATAAATAAAGAGGTGTATCTTGAAAAATTAGAAAATCATGACGAAGTTTGATAATTTTGTCCCTCATTTCAGAAAGGAAAACCTATTTATCAGACAGACTAATTATACATAAAGTGAATTCTTTCAAACATTTGTTAATTAAAAATAGATGATTATGGCTCACAGATAATGAAAAGTAATAGAATGTTACATAACATCAATAAAAATGACATTTCAAACAGAAATGTTAGGCCTCTAAAAAGTTGTTATGTTTATTTCAAGGCACCTAGTACCATGACTGCTTTTTTTTTCCATTTTGGTCACTTTTCACCCTTTTTTTCTTTTTTGCTGCTTTTGGACCATTTGGAAAATTTTCTAGGCGTTGTCCCATTATTTTTTTTATGCTTTTTTACCTTATTTTGATGCTTCTTGGCCATTTTTGTCACCCTATTGCTACTTCTTTATGCTTTTAAAGCTTTTTTATTACTTTGATTATTTCTCTTACAAAGGTAGTTTGCAACAATTAAGCTTTTTGGTTGAGTCGTGTTTACTTACACTTATGTAGAGCATAAAAAATGTACAGCAAAATTTGTATCTACTACAAGATTTATTGAAAACATACTTTTTTTAAATAAAAACACCCACATTAAACACATCTTCTCTTATTAGGTGCGTAAGCTGGATGGAATAAACATCATAGGTAAGCTGTAGCTCTTATTGGTGTTAGTGTGATTATTTATGGTAGTATCACTCCTTGAATAAACTGAGTAACTTATGATGAGTAACCCTGATAAAAACTGTTTTAGTGGAGATCCTGAAGAGGAATGTGGCTCTGGTGACCGTCCAGAACAGAGCAGCTCGGGCTTTAGGAAACTTGGCGATGGATCCTGAGAGCTCTGCACTGATCCACTCAGCCGGTACGTCTGAAACTCTCGCCGTCTGTCTCAGAGCATCATTAGACTAATACCTGGCAGCTCGACAGTTGGCTCAAACTACACACTGAGAGACACAATAGAGTAAAGTAGTTAACATCATGGAGTTGGCTACCTGACGACCTGTGTCTTTGCTAAAATTATGCTTTTATTTCACTTTGTGTTGCAGGTAGTGTTCCCCTCCTCCTCCTGTGTGTGTCTCTCTCTTCTGGCCCGTCGTCCCCGACAGCTGCTCCACCCAAAGACCCCTGCCCCAAACTGGAGTGTGCTCAGTCAGCTGCCCGCGCTCTCCTCTACCTCGCAGACACACCCTCTAACCGCCTGTCGCTGCTCACCCAAGGAACCTTATCTGCCCTCGCCCCTCTCATCGCACCGGAATACCCCCTGGCGCTGAGGCGGGTGGTGCTCAGGACCCTCCACGAGCTGACCCGAGGCTGTGGCGTTGAATGTGCCAGAGAGGTTTCCCGCTCTGGTGTCCTGTCTCAGCTCGGCGTCATGGCTTCAGGAGAATCTGATGAACCGTTCGAGGAGCTGGCGCTGAAAACACTCGCCAACTTGTGTACCCAAGGCTGCCTGCGCCCCCTCGTGGGGTCGCTGGGGGTCATTCAGAAGTTTACAGAGGAGGTGAAAAAGGACCCTCTGAAGTCTGGAGTCTTCTTTAAGGCGCTGTGCTTGTGCTGTAAGGAGGCGGTTAACCGTGCCAAAGTGAAGGAGAGCGGAGGACTGGAGGTGCTGATCAGCTTCCTGGCTGCTCATCAGAGTCACCCCCTCTCCCGCCTCGCCATCCTGGCCTGCGTGGACTTTGTTTTCGATGAATCTGCGATGGAGCAGTTGCAAGAGTTAGGGCTGGTCCCCCTGCTTGTTTCACGGTTAGTTAATCTCAGCAGAGGAGAGGAACAATCTGCTGAGAAGATGGACGTTAACCTCTCCTCCAACATGTCTCCGACTGAGCTGCTGCCCTCGTCGTGTTTGGATTCCTTTGACTTTCCTCCTCCTACTGAGAGCTACAAGAAAGAAGAAGCTGCTAAAGAGCAAGGTCTCTGTTCATCCAGTTTTTTGAGCCTCAGGTCCTGGTTGATGTCTGAGGGCTTGATCTCCTCAGAGGGAGATCTTCTGGACTCTCCTGGTGTTGATGGAGAATGGGGGAGTCCTCAGATTTCTGCTTCATCATCTCCTCAAACCTCCTCTCCAAACCCTGATCCTCTTTCCTCTCTTAAAACTGTATCTTCACCCAGTCCTGCTGCTCCTGTTTCTAAAAAACAGCCCTCTTCAGCTAAAGCAGCTCCTTTAAGTCCTCAACCCTGCAGTGCATCCATCTCCTCTCCTACTAAAAACACTCAAACACCAGTTTCTCCCTCAAAGTTCTCCTCCCCTCACAGGAGGAGGCAGCGCGCTCAGTCTGCAACAAGTTTGACTAAATTCAACCTGGAGACTCCTCCTTCTGCGCCGCTCCACACAGCTTACCAACACCCCTACCACCCTGAGCCCTGGACCCCAGAGTCTCCCATCCTCCTGCTGCTGTCCCGCTTCTCCCACGCCACCGACCCGAGCTCTGCTTTGGTGAGCTCGGGCGCCATGTCCGGTTTGCTGTACTACCTCACCCGGCACCAGGACCCCAGCAGCAGGTGCCTCCGGATGCTCTGCCGCCTCAGCTGCAACCCAAACTGTCTGCAAGCGCTGGTTCGGACCGGTTCAGTCGCACTGATTCACCACCAGCTGTGCCAGAGGGAGGGGAGACCAGAGGGGGAGGAGAGGCAGACGAGCCGAGTCAAAGCCAAAGTCAAACAACTGGGTAAGATGCAGAATTTAATAGATTAGTCATTTGTCTCCAAATAAGCACAACAGCTTCTAAATCTTCATGAAACTTCTCTGCAGGTGTTGCTCTTCTTAATAATCTGCGGGTCCAGTGTGAGTCTGGATTTGGGTCGGGGGTTCTGGCCCACGTGATGCTATCAGGCTCCGAGTCCGACAAGATGAACTGCGCGCTGTCTCTGCCGTTAATCAGCAGGTGAGTCAACACAAGTGAGTTTATGGGTAGGGATGGGTATTAAAAAGATTTTATTGATTCCAGTTCTTTTATCCATCTGATTCTTTATCAATTCATCCTCTGAGTCTTCTGTGTACAAAAACTATCTTTACAGGTTTTCTGTCAGTACTTAATTTAGTTTATGATTAAATAAAAATGAAATATTGACGGATTTAGACATCTGACATCGATGTGTGATTTTGTTTTGTTTTATTGACTGACTTTGCCTCATTTGGTACGTTGAGCTTGCCGTAGTTCTGCTGAAGTCAGTCATGATCCTGCACTTCCTATTAGTATTTTGACAATCTGAGTCTTAAATATTGTTCACAGAAAGTAAATCTGATACATCTCTGTGATGAAAATTGAAATTTTAAAACCAAAGTTTTATTCATGGATGCTAACTGCAAGCATATCAATGCAATTTCCCCTTTTTAATATCATTTTGGTACATTAGGAGGTGTGCAACATATTGAATGTATTGAATAGGAATCTCTTGTTGGAGAGTAATGTATATTTCTTTGCTTGTTCGGTGTAAGAGCTCCTCAACCCCCTTTGCTCCCACCCAATTCTGGCCTATTTATCATGCTATATTTCAGAGCTTATGAGTGTAGAACCATACGGTCAAAGTTCATCAGTGACTCTTCATTTGAAAGATTTAAGTCTCTAGTTTCAGAAAATGTTGTGTTTTACATTTTATAACCAATTTTTGAGCATCATTTACTTCAAGATGCTTCATGTCAGACATAAAACATCCACCACATCACTTCTACACCTTGTCATCTACATCTGGGTGAAATTTGAGCTTTTTAGGTAAAACTTTGCAGGAGTTAGAGAGTTTTTAGTCTCAGGTGTCCAAACACAGCAGATGCGTTCTCATTCACCACAGTTTAGTCTGACAAAATCACGCAAGCAAAACCTCTCCTGGTATCAAATCCCCATGTATCGAGATGGGGACACTTCTGTATCGTAGTGAGAAGTCTAATGAAAACAAACACCAAGTTTACCAGATTGACATTGAGGGGGAAATGCTCTAATACTGTGAAGCTGCTGTTGTTGATGAGAACGGACACGACAGACACACAAACAACGGACTTTACAGGAGAAATTTCACCACTTGGAATAATTTGATGAAACGACACTTTTGATATGTTTGAACTCTGGATTCCTCTGGTGGAAAGGAGAGTGAATATTCAGGGGACGGGCGACAGGACATGACTTATGGACCCTATAAAAGGTAGGATGTCCCAGATGATGTGTTTGCCATCGAAGTGATTCTTTCACTAATGACCTTTTGTCGGTTAAGTGAACTGTAAAACAAACTTACCGGCTGAAATGTGAAGAATCTAAACTTTCTACGCCTTAAGCTTTCTGATGTTTGACAAAGTTTATACTGTTTATACTTTGATGACATCAGTGGAATGGCAAACGACACGCTGGGGGACAGTGGGACCGTAGAGGTTAAGTTGAATTTCAAGCAGAAAATCCTGAATCAGAGTTTTCTTTGGAAACTATCATTTATCTACTAGGCTAAGGTAGCTGGGGTAGAATAGTTGACGTAAGGTTCGGTCACTACAGTGTAATGTAAAGAATCAGTAAGAGAATCGTTAAAGATTAGGGCTGATGATGTCGATGGATTGAAACATTTCTTATTGATTCTGAACAGCAACCCTAGTGGTGGTATGCACTTCTCCATCATGATTATTATTTTGTTTTTGTTTCTCCATCAGCAACAAGTCCCTGCTGAAGAAGCTTCTCCTGGACAGCGGTGGGATGCTTTTGGCTCTTCAGCCTCTTTGTCACAGCGGAAACGAGGAGGACGAGGACGGCTCAGCTGATTGTGGGAAGCTGCCTTCTGATTGGTTTAATTCTCAACACGTCGGCCTAACTTCTCCGCTCCCCTCGCTTTACTTCTCTCTCCTAAATGGATGTTTGTCTTCCCTGACAAGCGGCGCAAAAATCGACCTTTGCAGAAAACATCAAAATCCAGTTATCGCTGTCGGTGACGGCGACAGAGTCTCACCCCCTCCTTCCAAAAAGCCTCGCCTGGCGCCCGTGTGTCCGTACAGAGGCTCAAACTTCGACCTCCTCCTGCAGCTGGATGATGGGACTCAGGTTCCTGCGAGCAGAGAGGTCGTAGCCGGCGCTGAGGGAATGGACGGCGTTGGTTCTGGATACTTCAGGGCTCTGTTGAGAGGTGGATTTGGAGAAGCTCAGGGCGGCGCAAAAGATCCAATTTGCATTAAAGATGTCAGCGCAGGTATGCTGCTTCCTGTGCTGCACTACCTGCACGGATGTCGTCTTAGCAGGGACGCAGAAAGAGAAGGAGATGAAGGAGAAGGGAGGGGACAGTGTGAGGTTTTGGACACTTTACTCCTTGAAGGGCTGGGAATCTCCCAAAAAGAGACAAATGATCTTACCGTTAAAGACTTTGATTTCCAGAAAACATCTCTCGGTGAGATGATGATGGGTGCGTGCAGGTTTCTGGTCACCGAGCTGCAGAAAGAGCTGGAGGATCTGTGCGTGTCTTTTCTTCTGTCTTCTTACACCACAGCTCCGAGTCGAGCTGCAGCCTCTCTCAGAGACGAAAACACCGAAAAATCTGCTTCGAAATCTAACCCAGAATGCCTGGAGTCTGCAGAGGAGGAGAACCTGGCGAGTCAGACGTCTCAGTTGGAGTTGACAGGTTTGGAAACTGAAAATGTGCAAGTGGAGACAGAAAATCAAACATCTTTATCTTCAGGCCATAAAACGGTTAAAGGCGTGTGTTGTACGACTGCAGATAAAACACCCGCTCGGCAGAAGCTCGGGTTAGAACCAAAGAACTTGATAAAAAGTTCAACACCAGCAGCTCAGGACTCAGTTTCCTCCCTGGCTGCCCTCCTCCCCCAGCTGTACTGGTTTTCCCAGCGGTACAGTTACCCCGCGGTGGGTCGGGCCTGTTTGTCGTTGCTGCTCGGCTGTCAGGACTTTCCTCGCCCCGTCTTCTCCTCCTCCCTCACTGGAGATTGTCTTCGCAGGCTCGCCCGAGACGCCGACTGCGCAGAGACCCTGAAAAAGGACTTATTATATTTGGCCACGGCTGCTTTGAGCTGAGTTCAGCATCAGCACGATTTACCTCAAACACAGGCTGAACACCTCTGAGTTTTTCTGCATCGACTGTACATTTTTTTAAGTTTTAGGCTGATATGAACTGTAGCCTCATCACTTACCTCTGTACAATCAACTTTTCATCACATGTAAAGTCTTTTTTTTTTCTCAATTAGGAGCAAACGTCTGATAAATATCATTGACTGAGAGAACTGGAGCGTCGATGTTGTAGCCAGTTGTTTATTTTGTACATAGAGATGAAATATAAGCAGATTAACTGTGTATGGACGGATTCAGCTGTCTGATATTCATTTATGCTACTGAATATATCATTGAAAAAAACATGTCTCCTGTTTTCAATGGTTAGATTTTGGGTTTATGAGGATCAGGTAGTTGTTTGTGTGGCTTTGAAAAGGGTTAAAAAAAAACTCTGAGAGAAGGAAATTGTGGATCACAACTTTGAACTTAATGTCTAATTTGCAAAAATAATCTAATAGTGATTTATTGTGCGATTATTTTTAGGTTCTCCAGCTTATGTAGTTGATATCATTTGCTAAGTTGAAGGGGATGATTTTTTTCTTTATTATTCTTGTGTTGAATAAGAAAAACCAAACAAAAGGGACAAACAGAGGATTTTCCTTAAAAAAATTGACAAAAGAAACTGTTAGCTTTGGAAGTGTATGACCACCAATTTCAAGTAAAAATGATAATGTGGCTTTGTTGGATTTTTTTCACCCACTTGAGGTCAAATTTTTAAGATAAAAAGTCGAAAATTCAAATTTATGAAAAATAGTTGAAATTTAGAGATATGAGGTAAAAATTTTGAGATGCTACAGTCAAAATTATGGGGGAAAAATTACAAGTTTTGCAATAGAAAGTCAAAATTTTGAGACATTAAAGTAAAACAATTTTAAAAAGTTGAAATTGAGAGATAAAATTTAAAGATTATGAGATAAGTCAAAATTTTAAGGAAAAAGAAATAAAATGTCAAAATTTTTGACATTATACATCAAATTTAAGTTTTTATTCCAAAACTTTGACTCAATATGGGTGGAAAAATATTCTCAAAAAAGCCATTTTTTGTGTTTTGTTTTTAATTTCTTGGGCTTCTATAGTTTCCAAATATGGTTACATTTCAAATGATTAGAATATCAAGAAAAAGTTAAATGCTTTTGGTGAAACTCAGATATTATACGGACTCATTATTCATAGTTTATCATTTCAAGTTTTTGTTTCCCCTGAAAAGTTTTGACAATTTTCCAAGTTTTCTTCCAGTTTTCACCCATTTTTGCTGCTTTGTGATCATTTTGCCACCTTAGACTTGTTTTTATTGCTACTTTTTGCTGTTTTTTCCACCTTTCTCTTCTTAGATTGTTCCTCTTGCAAAGGTATTTTCCAACAGTTTATGTATTTGGTCGAGCATAAAAAAAAAAACATCTACTGCCAAAATTTCTATCTGGTATTCTCACAAATTTCAGGTCAAAGACAATTTACACTGTCTGCAACTTTTGTTGTTTGGAATCCAAACAACAAAACATGATCCAAACTTTGGATCATGTTAATAACCGTAGCTGCAAAAATGACCCAGAAATAGTGACTCTGCATTTATTTTTGTGAGGAATTATTTCCGTTAAAAGAAACTTTATGAAAACAAAGTGAGCACACTAAAGGAATAGTAAGCGATTTTTACGAATCCTACACAGCTTTTGAATGATTCTGTTTTTGGATGTTGCACAAAAGAAATAACACTCATAGTAATTTAACACAACATATATTTATTTCTTTGGACGAACATTGCTTTTATCGGCGCTGCCTCTTTGCCCCACAGTCGTAGTAATTAAGCCAAGGACTCTGCAGACTGCAAACGCAGCTCAGAGATGTGACTGATCCTCTCAGTGATCGTGTCCCTCGTAGCCGTCGGGCAGAGCGTTGGTGTGAGGGTTGTGGAACAGAGAGTGGTTTCCATCTCCCCAGGGAAACCGCTAGAAATAAAAACAACATTTAGAGGGGAAACACTTTGAAATAAATGTATCAGAGCGTGTGTGAGACTCACCTTAGTGCGGATGCGAAGGTGAGAATACGGCACAAATTCACCCTGCTCGTGTGAATGCTCCTTCCCTTTCAAGTAGGCGTTCACTATGCACACAGTCACACCGGGGGTGGCCAACACGAAGGTGAGGATCTTCCAGGTCCTGGCTGTGGAAATCACAAATCAAATTAGCAGCACTTCTCCTCAACACATTATAATCCCTGATGGAGCTGCAGGACGGCTGCCAGCTCTGCAGACTTTCAGTTAATGTTCAACCAAAGCTCCTGCCTCTTTACGTGGCTCAGACTTGTAGCTACTAAAAGAAGCTGATTTGTTTCACCTGCATGTATTTTAATAGTTACATTAAAGACACACTGACCTCCACCTTCATGGCTCCCTTGTGACGCAGCAGCAAGCATTCGACGTGCAGCCAAAGCAGCAGACATCTGCAGAGTAAGAGAGAGGCAGATTCAAGCACATTTAGAGAAGGTTTAATATCATGCACAAGGATTTCAGAATCACATTGATTTCACTTTACGCTCCTGTTTGGTTTAAAGTTATGACTCATGTGGAAATGAGCCAGTAAACAAAGCTCTTCTGTGTTTTTTGTAACACATTTGACTCATAAATGAAGTCATAATCAAAGTTAATCTGCCCTGAGGCTGAAAAACAACAGGCTGGACAAAGGCCTACTAGTTCAACTGTTTACCAGAGGTTGTTTTTCCCTTTCTGCCTCTAAAAAAAAGACAAATCAGGTCAAACTTACGGCTCTTGCAGAAGACGATATCCAAAAGGTGTCAAATGTATAAAATGTCTCTGAAGATCTAGTTGTTGATTAAATTTTCTCCACCTCCTTCCTGGTTGTTCGTCCTTCAGTCTGTCCTGATCTGAACTCAGTCTGTTAGAAACTCCTCCCCATCACAATCTGTCACTTTGCCAAGGAACTTAGTTTATATTTGGGCAAGTGCAAAGGCAGGCTGATAGGTGACGGAGAGGACAGGATCAGGATAAAGGAGGTGTGGTGTTTTCTGCTGCAGTAAAGGACTGAAAGACTGGGAAAAAAGTGAAATAAGGGGGGGAAAAAAAGAAGAAATGAAGACTGAAGCTTTGAGACAACTTTTACTTTCAGTTTTAATAATGAAGCAGAAAACAAACCAGACTGTTGGTGTTTGTTCTCAGCCACTGAAAGCAGCTGTTTGCACATTTGTGGTGCACACAGACACACTCAGTTCATCAGATTGGATTTTTTTTTCTGCTAAAACCGAATTAACGCTGACATCCTGACGTAAACAAATACAACTCTTTTATTACCAATGTGTTTTTATCTTTAGATCAATTTCTTAGGTTAATAAACAAAGTGCTTCTCATGATTTGAGCCTAATATTTATATTTTAGCATTTTTCAATGAGGATTTTGTGCATTAATAAGAATCAGAATCTGTTTGTTATAGAAGTTATACAACATGTAAATGAAATGTATTTTAAGATAAGTTTTAAAATACAAAAATGTCAACTGGAAAAGTATGTATACGTACATTATGTATGACCTTATGATCGTAAAACACCAGTTTATATTAGCAGCTACATTTATCTTTAATTATTTCATTATAAAACAACTTTCGTCAGTTTGGATACAGAAAACATGCTCATGTATGTTCAGTTTACTGCACAATAAATCATAAAAGTCAAAGTGTAACCTCCTGAGAAACAATGTAGTTGAGACTGTCAGTGAATTAAAGTTCAATTTCGGACAAATGGTTATATATAAGTGTTTTTTTTATGAAGTATTTGTGCAATAATAATCGATAAAGAATCAGAATAAGGTTTTATTGCCAAGTACAATTACACATGCAAGAATTTTGACTTGTTGTTTTGAAGCTAAGCAGTTACCCAGGAAAGAATATTTCCTGTAACAACTGAAAGATATACAACACATTAATGAACTGTATTTTAAACGTTATATAAGAAGCATAAAGAAAGAAACAAAGAAATACAAAACACTAGATGTACAATATGATAATAAAACATCCTGTTTGTATTATCAGATACATTTATCTTTAATAATTCTACTTTAGCATAACTTTTTTTCTGTCTAGATACAAAAGATATGTTCATGAATATTTAGTTTACAGCACAATAAATCATGGAAATCAGTGAGTAACCTCCTGAGATACAATGTGGTTGAGACCGTCACTGAATTTGAGACCTTATACTTAAATATTACCTCAAACTGTACACAAGATTTGGCCATTTAAGCATGAAATGGTAATTTAATTTAGCGTACTTAATGTAAAAAGGAATACATGATCATTTTAAAGCAGAGGTCTTCAACAGGGGGTCCATTACTTTTTTGGTCTAGGCATTTTTTCATATTTTCAAACATCTGTTCCCAAATATTTATATTTTTTCTCATGTTAACATCTTTAAACACATATTAATGGATACATGGGGCTTTTTCACACATGTGCACTTGTCCTATAATTGACTGACAGTGTAAATACTAACATTAGTATTAGTTTACTATGTTTACATACTCATATATACATGGCAGAGGCAATGCTACACTTCTCACTGTAACTTGAAAATGAATGTGTCTATTATTTGAATAATTAAGTATTGAATGCACAGTAACAATATTAGTTCATACAAAGTGCTTTGCCTGGTTTAATATTAAACACAATTAAATATGCTTTAAAATGTTGAAGAACCCTGGTTGAAAGAATTCGAAAAAAGTTTATTTTTATCCTTGAAGCAGTTTGTCCACTAGGTGGCGTTGTTTCTCTGTTTCGGGTTTGTGTGTCCTTACACACACTTTGACTCCTGTTTCATATTTACTCACCACAGATTCATTTCTGCCCCGTGTTTCCTGTCTCTCTCTCTTTTTGAGTAAACTGTGAGCAGTGATTTTGTGCAGCAGGTGGAATAGAAGTTTGTCATCGTTCTGACTCATTTACATACTGATATTAACTTGAATAAATCTTCAGATTGAGCCTCATGTTCATGTTTGACCTCATTTATGGGAGTGAGAGGTCTGGTTTCACTCTGTTAGATCTGAATGTGTAGGCTCCTGCGTCTCTGTCTGGGCGGCTTCGGCCTGAAATGCAAACAGCCCCTGGAGCCAGCAGTGATGTCAGACTGTAATCCAAGCAGCCAGTCTCAATGTCTGGCACTTTGAGGGCAGATGTTAAACACCAGCTCAGTTTTGAAGACGCCATGCATGGACATGTACAGACACCTGGAAAGAGGCATTCGCTGCAGGTGTGCCTCTGAGATTTTCAGGCCAAAAGTGCAGTTTCTGCAACCTGCAGACGTAAAACAGAGATCACGGCTCATTGAACATGTTTGAAAAACGTCCATTTTCCTTAACTGTCTGACAGGAAGCTGGAAAAATGGGGGTAAATTATAATCCTTTGACAGCGTTAATGGATTTTCTGTTCCAGGGTGATGGAAAAACAGACAAATAATTAATAACATTTCTACTTGAAACTCATGAAAAACAACATTTTGATCCCAGGGTTTGACGTTCACACACCAGTCAGAGGAAACACTTGAGCAAGAAACCTCCAACATCATTAAACTGTTTCTTTGTGTTATTAATTTTCCTTTATGTGTTTTAACCTTGTGTTGTAACGTCATGTCTTCTCTGTTCCCTGTTTTATTTTCTACTTATTGGTTTAGTTTCTGTCCTGTTTTGACCTTGTGAGTTTCACTTGTCACACACCTTTGATCCGTTCAGTCTCTTCAGGTTTTTGTCGTTTTGTCTAGTTTTTTAACTTCCACGCTCTCCTTCTGCATCCTTTGAAAATTTATTTTGGATTTCTGTATCTTTGAGTTATCGAGTTTTCGTTTACGACCTCTTCGAGTAACAGCAAAAATTCCCAAAGATACTCAAAGACAACAAAGTAGCTTCATAATCCACACATGTATTTAAAACACTCTTTTTCTGTTTGAAGTGACCATTTTCTGTGATGTAAACATTAAGAAAAAATGCATCAAAGCCCATTTTTGCCAGAAATGGAAAACTGGCTTTTGAGATTTCTGTTGTTGTTTTTTTCACGCCTCAAGTCAAAATTTGGAAATCAAAGTCAGAATTTGAAGGTTTTGGTCATAATTTCAACTATTTATCTCAAACTTTTAAATTTTATCTCACAGTTTTGACTCCAATATTTCAAAATTTTGAATATCATCTCAAAATATTGCCTTTTTTTATCACATTACTTTGCCTTTTGTAGGTCAAAATTTTGACTATTCTCATGGTTTTGACTTATTTTCTCATAGTTTTGCCTTTTAATCTCAAAATTTTTTATTGTTACCCTACAACTTTGACTTTATAGCTCAAAATTTAATCGTTTTATCTCAAATTTTGACTATTTATCTCCCAACTTTGACTTATCATTTCAAAATTTCAACCTTGAGCTCCAAATTTGACCCATTGTTGGCCAAAAAAAGATCTAAACACCAATTACGTCCACGAGGAAAAGAGGTGTACAACCGTATATCTGCAGTTTAAGTGTAAAAGTGCATTTCTACTTCAGCATTTTCTGTCTGAATAAGCAGTCAGAGCAAACGTGGACAATTTGGGGAATTTTATAGAATTCCCCTGGACAAAATTTTAGCACCAAACAGGTGGACACGCCCGGGCAAAAGAGGATGTTTGGTCACCTTAAGTTTACTAAATAGTTAATCTGCCCCTGGTTCCCTCCTTTCCTCCAATCGTGACACAGAGTCTGTAATTTGTTTGACACCACTCACACTAATGATTCATTTACCTTCATAATTCACCCTAAAGTGAGGGCAAACTGTGTTCTGCAAACAGAAAGGCGTGTAAACACCCACAACTGTCTTCAACTGCCTCTCTGTCTGTCTGTGTATGTTTCATGCCCAGACAACTGTGGATGGTGTGTGATGCAGTATGTGTGTGTGATGCAGTAAGTGTGTGTGATGTTGGACGGAGGTGAAAGCAGTCTGTGTCGGTCGGTCGTAACAGTTTGTCCCAAATCTCTGTCTTTTTACTGGGCTCTTAGCAACCATATTCTTGAGTTCATGTCAGAGTTTGCATCAAAGAACTTCTCACGCCGAGTGTTTCAGATTTCAGCTTTGAGAAAAAAACTCTTTGCTTTAGTGGATGTATTGTGAACAGCTGAGACATCTGCATGAGGAGTTTTCCAGCACCATCGCTCTGTAGGTCTTTGTGTTCTTCCACTAATGTGCACACGCTACACGGAGCTGAACACTAATATTAAACCCCCCAGGGGTGGAGCACAGCCTCGAACAAGGGGGAAAAAGAGGAGAAGAAGAAAACCACCAAGAAACACAACTGTTACTGTCTCTTGACAAGGAAAAGGAATTTTACAGAAAATATGAGACCAAATGTGCCCGAGGTCTGACTGCAGACAGAGGGAGGGGCTTACTGCTTTACGCAGCCAGGATACCTTATTTCTGCAGATTTTCACTGAATTTTAGAGTTAAATTCACAAAATATTTTCTATTCGAGTACAACTGTGCACTGCAACAACATTTAAAACCTCTTGTGTGATTTAGTTAGCCTTTACAGTCTTCAGTCTCAGACTTCCTTTTACATGTACTTAAAGTCTATGAGCTTAATGAGATCAGAGTGAAGTTGTTGTAAAATGAAAGCGTTGATTTTGTCCTTGAAGGTTGAACTCTGGAGTAGTGGAGGTACATTATTATAGACAGTAACATTCAAGCCACTGAGGAGGCCACTGAAAACGTAAAGGCATTTGAGACATTTTTATACGTTATATACTACAGAAAGAGGGTGGTTAAGTGTTTTGGCTCCCAAGATCGCACTTTAGTGATTGATTTGGCTCTGAAGGTGGATTTTAGTGCAGGCTTTTGCTCTCACGTGGGCATTTTGGTGCGCTATTTGTTACTACATGTTTTGTCTCCTAATCAGACACTTAAGTAACCTTTTTTTTGCCTCAAGAGGGCAGCACTTATTTCGGCTCCCGGAAAGGCATATTGATTTGCATGTTTGAGCTCCCAATAAAGCACTTCAGCATGTGTTTTGGCTCCCAAAAGTGGACTTTAGTGTATGCTTTGGCTCTCAAGCAGGCCCTTGAGTGTATGTTTTGTCTTCCAAGTGGCATTTTGGTATGCATGTTTTGGCTCCTATGGAGGAGTTAAGTTTTCATTTCAGCTCCCATGAGGGCACGTAGATAAGCAGTATTTGGCTCCTAAGAGAGCACTTATTTTGGCTAACAAACAGGCATATTGGTGTGCATGTTGAAGCTCCCAATAAAGCACTTAAGCATGTGTTTTGGCTCCCAGAAGCGGACTTTAATGTATTCTTTGTTAATGTCAATGTCAATGTCAGCTTTATTTATATAGCACATTTAAAAAAAGCCAGCAGCCAGCCAAAGTGCTTTACTTTGGCCTTTAAGTTGGCACTTGAGTGTGTGTTTTGGCTCCCAAGAAGACACTTAAGCTTCCATGTTTTGGTTCGTAACAGTTGACTAAATGGCACATGTTTTGGCACCGTATGAGGGGCTTAAGTGTCCTTTTTGGTTCCCAAGAGCGTACTTAGATAAGGGTTTGCTTTTTTGGCTCCCAAATAGGTGTGTTGGTTTGCATGTTTTTGATCTCATAGGACACATGAGCATGTGTGTAGGCTCCCAGAAGTGGACTTGAGTGTACTCTTCGGCTGTCATGTAGGCACTAGAGTGTGTGTTTTTGCTCCCAAGAGGGCACTTCAGCACTTTGGCGTCCGAAAGTGGACTTAAGTGAGCATTTCACTGCTCTGTATCACTGCAACGACTGATCACGCTCTTTTCTTTTCTGCTTTCCACATGAACAGTTTCTACACACTACCACTGATGATGTTGCATGCTTACATATTATGCAAATTTGTGTAATATCTGTCCGTAGAAATTGCAAAAGACGATACCATAACACTGGTGTTAGTGCTTCTGTTGGGGAAAAGGTCATCCTCACTTGGAAAGAACATTACAGTATCTAAAAATAGACATATAAGCATCATCCAGGGGCAAACAGCCAGAGACCTAAATCTAGACCATGTTTTTTTGTCCTTAAAGGACAAGTGAGGACAGACCCTCACAGATATAACTTTATGTATATACTGTGACAGAGTGTTTATGGTATACCACAGTCAAACTACCATCCAGATGTGTCTCACAGCTTTTCATAAAGCTGCGACACCTCAGTATATGAAACCCGACTCTCTCCGTATGGATAATTTCTGTCTTCATTTGGGACCAGATGGATGAATGTTTACAGATGACTCATGGGCGAAGGAGTGATGAGTCAGTCGTGGATTATATTATTGTCTTATGCTCGGTACCACCAGGGAGGTCGACGTGGTGGTCTGCACATGTGACACCACTTTTCCTCAGGTGGGATTAAAAAAAAAAAACTGGCTCCATTCACAGTCATACGTACGTCTCCAGTCACACGTTTGCATTGAGTGCTGCTGTGCTTAAAGCTGGGACGTAAACTTCACAGGAGACCTCCCACACTACAGTCTATAAGCATGATCCATGGAGGCTGTGTTGACACCTCTATGGACAAACGCTTCTCTGCACAGTCTCAACACACTGTCCTGTCCTAAAGTGCCCTGTGAGAGCCAGGAGGTTGTTTCAGTTCAGTCCCTGTAGAAAACCAGAGAGACTCTTATGAAATGTTTTAATCATCATGGCAGCTTTAAGGCTTTGCTCTGTGAGTTTCCACATTGAGCATTTATTGTCGCATACACACAGTACTAACACAAGACAGATGTAATGTTTGCTTTGTAATTTGCAGTGGAACTACTTTACGAGGCTATTTACACGACATTAACATAAGCTCTCATTCTTTACTCTGTCTCGTTTTCAGAAGGTGAAATGTTTACTCTACAAGGACATGAAAAATGGGTCAGTTTAATTTGTTTTCCTTAAAAAAAACACTTTCCTGCTTTTATTTTAGCTTTGCACATGCACCTTTCCTTTGGCCCTTAATATAACTGAGGAGGAAACCTGTTTTCACGTGTTTAATGTGCTGTGGAAAGCAGTCGGACACTTGGTGTAACATACAGTTGTGCTTATAAGTTTACAAACCCTGGCAGAATTTATGATTTCTTGGCCATTTTTCAGAAAATATGAATTATAACCCAAAAACTTTTCTTTCTCTCATGGTTAGAGGTTGGGTGAAGCCACTTATCAACAAGCGACTGTGTTTACTCTTTTTAAATCATAACGATAACAAAAACTTGGCCTGTCATTGGCTACAGCAGAATAAAGTGAAGGTTCTGGAGTGGCCATCTCAGTCTCCCAACCTCAATATCATCGAGCCAATTTGGGGAGATCTCAAACCTGCAGTTCATGCAAGACAGCTCAAGAATTTATAGGAGCTGGAGGCTTTTTGCCGAGAAAAATGGGCAGAAAATAAAGTCCCTTAACCACAACGACCACAAAAGACTTCAAGCTGTCATTGGTATTAAAGGGGCAGTACACAGTATTAAGAAGTGGGGTATGCAAGCTTTTGTTTGGAGTCATTTTGGAAGTTTCTGTTGTCTTTATGATTTAAAAAGAGTAAACACTGTCACTTTTTAATAAATGGCTACACCCAACCACTAACCATGAGGGATTAGACAACAAAATAAGAGATGCAAACTCTCCTGTAGAAAGTGTAATTTTTTTTCCTTTCCTGAGAAGAATTGAACGAATCTTCCACTGCAGGTGAAAACACAGCGTCTCATTTGTCCCTTCTGTGTTTGCACTCTCTGCTAATGGAACTTGACCAAAATGGGCCTTCAGCATCGCCCACTTCATCCACAATTTGTGTGTGTGTGTGTGTGTGTGTGTGTGCGAGTGTGTGTGCAGAGGGCAGGACTGGGCGGTGGGAGGGAATCAAAATCAGTCGCGTATATAAGACATCAGAGAGGTCATCCTTCTTTAAGTTCTTCTTACTAAAACGTTTATCTACCTGCTGAGTTTTCTTGGTACCTGGTCTCCTCCATCATGTTGGGTCGCACTCTGCTCCAGACCTCCATGATTTTCTGGTTGGCTCAACAGACCCTGCAAGGCGGTAAGAAACTCATCACATCATCACAAAATTATAAGTCAGCATAAGGGCACTGGGGTAAAATTTATTTGATGTAACTTTGAGATTTTCTTGCCATCATGTCAAATAATCAAAAGTTTCCTGTTTGTTCTTCAAAAATGCAAATCCAAGTTTGAGAACTCCTGCATGAAATTGCAATTAAATTTTCCATCTGCACGTTATACCTGGTCATATTTTGCAGATATTATCAATTATAAGTCATGCATTTACTCCATGAAAGTGTGCATAAACTGTGTCAGCAGCAGTTTGGTTTCTCTGCTCGCTCTCATGTTTCAGAACTTTCACCGACTCCCTCTCATGCTCTTGTTAAATATCATGTCTGTGAGATTGAGAGACTTACTCCCAGACTCCAGAGGGCCCCCCCTCCTCAGTAATCCTGCCAAACCAACGTGGTTCAGATCGTCTAATACCTGTGAATCAAAGGGATCGTGAAAAGATGGCAGAGGCAGGTCAAATCTGTCGAGCCGCTGTGAGAAAAAAAAACAGGCTGTCGCTGGCTCATCTCGTCTTTTCCATCAATGCAGATCTGTTCCTTTCACCTCCTGGTGCACTGTCAGGTTTTTTAGTATGCATGCAAAATGAACCCCTAACGAAACTTTTTGAGGCATAAAAGATGAATTTTAATATCCCTCAGATTGTTTACAGACATGTGCATCATGTATGTTGCTGACAGTGAGGATAAAACTGCATCATTTCTGTCATTTGCTGCATCTCTTAGTTTGCACAAAATGAAGTGTTTTGTAAATTTGATGTGATTTCTTTCAGCGGTTAAACCTCAAACTGTCTCTTGGGGGAGAGTGCTTCCAGCCAGAGGTTTGTCAAATGATTTAAAGTATTTTGACTTTTGTTGATAAGTGAAGGAGGATTGGTTGTTGATCTTTGACTCCTGACATTTATAAAAAAAGACTGCATGTTGCAAATAAATCCGTAGCAACATATGAGCAGCTTACCGTCTCATGTTTTGCATCTTCAGGTGTTGGTGTTGGAGTAAAACCTGGAGGTCAGTCATTTTTTGAGTGTTTTTTAGTACATTTGAATTTAACATCATGTATTTTAACTTCATTAAACTTGAAAACCATGCACAGTGAGACAAAACTGGCTCTTTCTCCTCCATCTGTCTCAGTCACAGGGGCCCTTGGAGCACTTGGGAACAGATATGGCAGCCGTGCCTTGAAGACTGGACGTATGTTTCACTCCTTTCAGCACAGTTCATCGCTTAAAGCTCTTTATTCATGCGCTGCATATTTGTTTTTCACTTTTTAATTTCTGTTTCTCAAAATCTCAGTTGGACGTTATTCAGGGGCTCAGCTTGGCGTTGGTGAGTTTTCTGAAAATGAACATATGACTGTTTTTATATGAAGGAAACACATTTGAAAACAATCTTCCCATCAAAATGATCAATGACTTGTACAGACATTTAAAAGGGCAGAGGCAAAAGGAATAAGAGGCACCAAAGCGTGAGTTTTGGCTTCCAAGGAGGAACTTAAGCGCATTGATTTACACCAAAAAGGGACTTTGGCAAATTTTGGCACCAAAGAGGAAACTTACGCATGTGTTTTGACTCCCGAAAGAGCAGTTTATCATGTTTTAACCAGTCAAGGGGGCAAATTAGGGTGGTTCACCAACCAGGAGGGCACTTATGTGTATGTTTTGGCTCCTAAAAAATTACTGAAGGGCAGGTTTGGTCATTATTTGGCCCCAGAGAGAGATTGGTTTCCAAGAGGGCAATAAGTTTCACAAGTTTGCAATGAAACTTTAGACATGTTGATATGTTACGTACTTACAGCACTAGTTTTTGCTTAGTGGGGTTTTCAGTGTTTTACCAACCAAGAGGGCATCTTGGTGCTTGTTTTGGTTCCCAAGAGGCCAGTTTATCATGTTTTAACCTGCCAAAAGGGCAGATTAGTGCAATTTGCAACCCAGAAGAGCACTTTAGGGCGTGTTTTGGCGCCCAAGAGGGAACTTTTGAACAAGTTTTTAACCAATTTAGCCGCTAAAAAAGATGCATTTATGAGAGATATAGAGTAGAAATCACTATCAGTGAGACACAAGTTCAATCCAAAGCAGGATTGATTTACAGAATAGTGATTGTGCTTTTCTCTGTGTTCTCACAGGAGGTTACAGATCTCTTGGATTAGGAGGTAAAGCCGGTCTGAAGCAAGGTGGATTTGCAACCCCAGGCGCCTACGGTACATTAGCACAACCACATATCAAACCTTTCATTTGAGTCACTCTTTATTTCTGCAGATCACTTATTTCTTTGCATTTAATCATGAATCTTTGGTTGCAGGAGCCAGTCTGGGCACAGGACTACCTTTGGGGACTGGACTCGCCAATGGACTTGGACTGGGTCTGGGCCAGGGAGCAAAACGCAGTAAGGCGAATGTCAAAAAGAATATGATATAACGGTTAACTCGCCTCCTCCCTCTGACCTTTCACCACCATTGCACTGTTTTGTATTTTAATTTATTGTTTTTTATTGCACTATATTGTATTGCTTGTTTTATATCTGTTTTAGTCATCTTTTAATGCACATATTCTTGTAAGGTGACCTTGAGTGCCATGAAAGGCGCCCTTAAATAAAATGTATTATTATTATTATTTTTATTAACTGTTTCAGTGAGCTTCCTAATTTATCCAAACAATCAACTAATTCTGTTTATTTGATTGTTTCCAGCTTATGGTGCAGGGCTTGGTACCCTCCCAGGTCAGTAATGCCATGTTATTTATCGATTCCTGTCCAATCAAATTGATGTAATCAAGATTTACAGATTTGTTGTTTTCTTGCCAGGATACGGTGCATTAGGTGGCATCGGTTATCCTGGAGCACGACCAGGTAAGTGATGAAACTCACCACTTCTTCTACACCAGTGGGTTTTTTTTTTTCTTTAGCTGTCAGTTGCAGGTTAAATTCAGGTGAAATAGACTTGAAAGACGCCTGAAAACTGCAGGTGTATAAGTCGGTGACACATCCCTGATCTGTTATCATCAGGGGCTGGATTTGGGTATCACACTGGGCAGAAGCCGAAAGAACAAAGACCTGGTAAAACCTGTGATTGTTAGTCTCTGTCTTTGGGTCGTGTTCATGCCAGCTCCTGTTTGCATGAACTCATCTCTCTTTTCGTCGTCTCCTCTGTTTGATGGTTTGTCATCGGGTTCATCAGTTGGTTGGGCTACAGAATGAGTGACGGGTGTTTTCTTTCCTAATCCATCAGTGTTTCCCTGTGTCTTTGTTACACACTGATGCTGTCTGAGTCAGGGGTGTCTCGTCTTATGTGTTTCGTGGTATTTCAACAATTTGAGCGGGCAGCTTTTTGCCGCCGTGTCACGCTTTGTCTGTTGATGCCATCGCTCTGACTCAAGGAAAAAACTGTGTATGGCTGCGGATGTTTCTGACTCACTTCTTTATTATGGTGATGATTCTGTCCTCTGTTCGTTGGACTAATATCAAACCATAATGGATTTTCTCATCTCCGCTCGGTCTTGAATGAACACCATTCGAATCCCATTCTCTCTGTGGATGATGTGTTGTACAATCTTGATACACACATCAACTCAACTGTGAAAACATGCACCGCAGCCTCCGAGACGTCATGAATACTTGATGATATTTTTCTGCCAGGTGTGCCGACGGCAGCAGATTTGGGCGGACCCTTGGTGGCCAATCTGGGCACGGCTGTTCAAGAGCTGAAGAGAGAGAAAAGCAGTCATTTGCACAGAAATCCAGAAAGAACTGCTGGATTTGAGATTCCTAGAAGTAATATTCTTGGTGCTACTGCTCCTGAAGTTGCCCATCGAGAGGCCAAAAGCCTCGATCCAGTGGTGAAGGCGTCAAACCTTGGATCTTCCACTCATCTTGATAAACAGCGTAAGATTCTGGCGCAAGGAAGAGAAAGTTATGAACCTTCTCTCTTGGAAAGAAGAGGTTCAACAAACCATGGAGCCACTCTTGCAGCCAGAGGTGTGAGACAGCAGCCGCCTCTTGTTCAAGCGAACATCAGAACTCAAGGATCGCCTCAGGTTCAACACGCAGGAGAGTACGACTCATTCGTTCATCAACGGCGCCCAAATTGTGGATCAGTTAGAGATTTAACAGGCGGTCTTCAGGAAAACAGTCGTCATGAGCTTCTCGGTTCAGAATTCCAGAGGACTCCGAGTTTAGTTCCTCACCTCGGGAAGGAGAACAAACACCTTCAACCAGCTCAAGATGTCAGAGGTCGTGGTTACGCTCCTCCACAAAATCAGCCGCCCAGAAGTTTTGTGTCTTCTGTCGCCGATGGTCAGGCCGTTAGAGACCTCCAGGCCTCCAAAGAGACAAAAGGCCCTCGAGTCCATGGGGCGCTTGTTGTGGAAAACCTCGCCCCAGGTACTTTGAACGTCCGAGTACAAGGAGCGGGGAGCCGCGGACCTGCGAGTGCAACCCAAAGTTTAGGCCTCGGCGCAGCACAAAGGCAAGACGGTGACAGTTTAACCCTCGATGGTCAGGAGCAGAAATACCTCAACAAACACGCCGTCGCAAAGTCGAAAGCTCTCGGCGTCTCAGGACAGACTGGGCACAGCGACCAGGCACCAAGTAAGAGCGAGTGGTGTGGGATTCTGCAAAATTTGGTATTGGTCCGATCAGGGGTGAAAGTAGTGTTGAATTCTAGCCTTCATCTATAGAAGCTCATTTACCATTTTGAAAAATAAGTAAATAAGAACTTGGCTTTGTTTTTTTGGTCCTTATTAGGTCTAAATTTTAAGACGAAAAAAAACAACTTAAAAGGTCAAAATTTGAGATAGAATATCAGATTTTTAAGATAAAAAGTTGCAATCATAAGGAGAATAGGTTAAAGTTTCAAGAGAGAAAGTGAAAAAATTGAGATAAGATCAAAATTTGAGCTAGAATATGAGATTTTTTTGATTAAAGAAATCAGGATTTGAGATAAAAGTTGAAATTTGGTCATTAAAAGTTAAAATCATGCGGAAGAAAGTCAAAATTTTAAGTGGAAAAGTCAAAAATTTGCAACAAGATATCAATATTTTGAGATTATAAGTCAGAATTTTTAGATTTAAAGTTGAAATCATCCATCCAAGGACTCAAATACACCACAGGTAGTTCAGAAACAATTAGGGATAAGTTAAAAGGTTGGTTTTTATGACTGTATAATGCTAATGGATCCATTTTCCGACCCAGTTTGCGGCCATAACTGGTTTTGAATGAAATGAATGAAAACTTTTTTGTCAATTGGAAAATGGAAATGTGCTTCATTATTTTTCTGCTTTGTTTGAAAAAAAAAAAGTACATTTGAATATTCAGGGCTCTGGGCTGTTTGAGTGAACAAATAGGAAACTGTCACCTGCTTGTCTTCATTGTTCGTATTCACCTAAAGGTAAAAGAGGTCAAACTGTAACTGGGTTTACATGAAGTGATACTGAAGCTCCGAGCTCCTCTTAAAGCGACAGAGACCCCAGACAATACCTCAGAGTCTCACGGTGTGTACACAGACAGAGAGGTAATAAACATTTTCAGGATCCAGACTCAGTGCAGACGAGATGAAAAACAAAGTGGAAAAAAGTGGAGGAGACTAATAAAAAGGGTGAAATATGAAGATAAATTCAGCATCTGGGATTACAGTTTTAGTCCAGGAGAGAGAGAGGTTGTTGAAAATCATCAAAAGCTGGCAAAGATGCTGGAATCATTCTGTGTGTGTGTGGGTTTATTTTTGTTCACCTGTCGACGGCACATGTTCAACACTGAATTCAAAGTGTTGTCTGTGTATGGAAACAGCTGAACTCTGCTGGGTATTATGTCTCAGTTATATCAAGTGTTTCAGGAATGATTCTGTGTTTTCTTTTTTAATGTCTTGTTGTTTTATATTGTGTTTATTAAAAAGCAGCCGTGGTCCTCTGAGCTTGTGTTTTAATGCTGTACAGGTTACATCGGCGGAGCAGGAAACTATCTGGGGGCAGGTTTGGGCGCTGGTGGGTACGGAGCAGGTAATGTTTGATTGTTAGAGTAAACACTTTCTCATCTCTATCTGATGTTTAGGTGTTTGTCATGAATGTTTCTCATTCCTCTCTTACAGGTTTGGGACAAGGAGCTTACCTTGGTGCAACTGGCAAACTTGGAGGTGAGAGTTTTCTCTTCGTAATCTAATGATTTGTTCTCATTTCTGTTAATTGTATCTCGCCTTTATCGTGAATTCTCCTGCTTTCAGCTGCTGCTCTCGGACAGGGCGGGTATCCTCTTGGTGTTGGTGGCCCACAAACAGGTGAGATTTTGAAGCAAATGCATCATCTGTAATTGGAGCATTTCCAATTACACTTGAGTGTGTGTTTTGGCTCCCAACAGGACAATTTATCATGTTTTAACCACCCAAAGGTGCAGATTAGTGTAGTTCCCCAACCAGGAGAGCACTTAAATATTTATTTTTGCCCCCAACAAGGCACTTTGGCATAAGTTTGGCACAAGTTTGTTCCCAAAAAGGACACTTGAGCATGTGTTTTAGCTCCCAGGAGGGCAGTTCATCCCGTTTGGACCAGTCAAGGAGGCAGATTAATGTGGTTTGCCAACCAGGAGGGCGCTTTAACTTCCTGGAGCATTTTCAATCACACTTTGTTTCCACAAAAGCAGAATTATATCTTTTTTGCAATGCATAAAGAGTCAAAAAAAAAAAGTCATTTAATTCATCTTTATATTAACCTCTTAAGACCTGGCATCCACATAAGTAGAAATTACATTTTTGCCTCTCATTAATATATTTAGCCACATTTAAAGACACTTCACACATCATCTTTTGGTGATAACACAATTTTACACCCTGTTCAGTGAGAAAAAATCAGAATCAGAATCAGAAATACTTTATTTATCCTGTTGCCAAATGCTCATCACAGTACAAGAGTAGAAAGGAATAATCAGGGACAATAAATGCAATAAAAAAACTTGAATTTTAAATAAAACAGAATGAGCAATCAGATAAGATATAGGCAAGAAATAAGCAATAAAATTACAGTGAGTGAACGGAAATATTGCAGATATTGCACTTTGTAATAAGTCCCGGTTGAATAACAAATTAAGAGAAAGAATGTGACCGTGTTAATAGTCATAAAAGTTAAGTTATGAACAATTACACTTATAACAAAAAAACTAGTGGCTAACTAATAACACTAAAACTAAAACTTCCTGTACAAAGACCAGGTTTAGATTTTGTACTGATCAGGTCTTACTGATCCTAAACAGCAAAGGGAAATAAAAAATGCACATCAGAAAAACACTTGGGTCTTAAGAGGTTAATTTTAAACAGCTTGATGTTGAATACTCAGATGCAAATAGTCTAAATTATGTTCAAGTCACAGTCACATTTCAGAAAAAGTTTCAAAAAACAGTTTATTTTATTAGTACTTTTTTATATGTTAATACAATCTATAAGTATTATTAACTTATATTTGTTATTTTCAATTTCTTTGATTCTACTCTCATCTTTATAATCTATGACTTAGACAGTTATGCTAATGATATTTGAATAGGTAAAAATGGAAATATTTTTATGCCCTCAGAAGAGTAAAAAACAGAGTGAAAAACACTGATGGAAAAAATTCCCTCCTCAGGATTTTATGATTGATTCTTTTAAATTTGTGTTTTTGCAGGTTTTGGTGACGGGATGACAGGATACCTGGGTGCTGTGGCGGGAAACGGCTTAGGTGAGTTTTGATTTATCTTTTCCTGCATATAAACAAAAACTTCTCTTAGTGAATTAACACACAGACTTTTCCTCAGCAGGTTATGGAAACGGTTTCAGCGACGGTTACGGGGCTGGTGAGTGTTTCACAGAATAAACCAACAGTTGTTTTAGGAAACTCCAGACTTCTTATAGCATCTCAAACCCTCAGACAAAAAAAACAATAGTGTTAATCAGCGCTATGTTTCAGGGCTTGGTTACCCTGCTGAGTTAGCTGATGGTGCAGAACACAAAGCACGAAAGAGTGAAGGTAACAGATTTGAGGAGCTGTAACTCTGGTTATCACCTCCTCAAACCTCGAACAGAAGTCGACACTAACCTGCAGATGCTTTAACCTGTAAAGAAAGAAACACACTACATGACTCAACATGTCCAGTGTGGTCTGTCTGTTATCCACTGGGTGTAGCTATTGCCTCTTATTAATTGAAGCTGACCAGTTAAACCTGCTGGTTTCTGACTTCTTGCTCCTGTAGATGCTTTTTTTCACATTTAATTAGCGGATCATTTAACCTTGTTTGACCTGCATGTGTGTGTTCTTCTTATTCTCTCAGCTCTCAGTACAGGTGCCTTTGCAGGGCCGGTCCAGGGGGCATTAGGTAAGAGATAAACAAACATTGAATAAATAAAATACACTTTTTTTGCAAGAAATTTTGGTAACACTTTACTTGACGCCTATGTTTATACCGCATTATAAATAACATTTGTGATATCTTAAAATGACATTATAGCACTGTATAACTACAGTTATAAACATTCATAAGTTAAAAAATAGGTTTTGCTATGTTATCTGTTGTTCTTGCATTGATAAATTTTGCATTGTTTTTGAAGGACTTTTGTTTATCAGCGTAGCCACTCAATGTGAATGTGGTCTTTAAAAGTTTTTTGAAGGAGTGTGTGAATGCGTCATGCGCATTGTTAGAAAAAGTTTTGGTAATTTATGAGTGTTTATAATGATAGTTATACATGTTAAATAGAATATGACAAATATCTGTTATGTGGGTATTGTCAGTGAGTTGCTGACAGCTATAATATATTATAACACCTGACCTTATAAGTGATGAGTAAATGCTTTATAGTGTGTTATGATTATTGTTATAAAGCGTTAGAATAATTTATGAATGTTTATAACTGTAGTTATACAGTGCTATTATATCATTATAAGACATTATAAATGTATTTTTAATACGATATAAACATAGGCGTCAAGTAAAGTGATACTGAAATTTTGTCTGTAATTATTTTTTTGAAATTTTATTTCTGAATATGCAAATCGTATGGGGCTTCCTAATAACTACCAACAGTTTTTATAATATGATATATAGATGAAAATTTTTAGGAAGGTACCCAATGTTTCAATATGAAATAAAGTGAGTGAGTAGAAGCATAGCTTATTAACTCTCACCCCTTTCCTACATATATTACATATACATATATACCTATACATATACCTCTGTAATCACATACTCCTGCACCCATACACCAATACATATGTATACTCATATATACATACCGTATATGCAATACATATACAATCCATGCGCATACATACACATATTTGCTCTTATACAAATTCATAAACACATACACATTAATCACTTTATCAATTGATCACTGAAAATAATGACAAATCGCTATTAGCCTATATACTTGCTTATCAATATATTTTTGTACATTTTTTTAAACTGGTGGATATTTGGACTTTGCTTGAGCTCCTCACCCAGATTATTCCATAGCTTGACCCAGAAAAAAGATATACAGAACCTTTTTAATGATTTTGAAATTATGTTCACCTCTTAACTGATAACCACCCTCCTGACTTCTGAACAAATTTTGGATATTTTCTGGTAATTGTTGTCTCTAAAGCTTCTCTTTCCTCTCTCTCAGGAGCGCTCGGTACAGGCCTGGAATCAACTGGTGGCAAATATGGTGAGCCATAACAGCAGGACTTCACCCTTCTGTCGCTCCGTTAGTCATTCTTCTGCCAGTGTGGCTCTCCATGTGTGTGTGTCTGACTGTTTGAGAGCGTTTTCAGGTGACAGAGAAGAGAGATGAGTCACTTCGTTCTGCTTTTTTCTGCAGTTGCAGGAGCTGCTCAGATGCCTTACGGTACCGCTCCGATCATCCCCACCGGACTGGAAGGTAAGAGACGAAGACCAAATAAGAGTTGTCGATACCTTGTTATATCTACCCAACACATCAACAAGCAAAATTTGTGAGTTTGTAGCTTTACTCACAGCCTGGTGCTCTGATACGAGTCTGTATCGTGTAACTTTAGTGAATCCTGGTTACGTCCTACCAGTGCTCATCAACCAACTCCAACCTCACCAAGCAGAGCAAACGTAACCTGGATCTTCATTTTATTGGTAGACTCTCAGGTTTAAACAGATCACTGCAGAATAACTGCTGCATGTGGACAGAAATGAACATTTTCATAAACAGCTTAGCCCCTGTTTTAGCCTTTAGCCCGTGCTCTATCACTCTCCTGTTTAGCTTTCTTCTGCTCTTCTGTCCCTTTTCTGTCAGACACCCACCTCCTGTTTCCACTATTACTACAAAATGAGTCACAGAAATCGTTTTCAGCACAGAAAAACACATAACTCTCCTCTCACTGCTAAACTTTGTCAGTCCGGGACGATAGAGACTTCCATGTGCGTAAATCAATCTGGTCCGGTCTCGCTCAGAAAGCTATGAATTAGAATTTTGAAATCACCTTTATCCTCTCAGTTCATTTAAAATTAGATCAAAGCGGGGGGCACAACCCAAAGAAAGCTCAAACTCTGCATTTTTTTGCTCCATGCACCAGGTGGTAGCTCTTACTGACCCAAATATGGCTTTATTTTTGACTTTTGCACCCTTTTCTTACCACATACATCCCCCTTGCACACAGAAGAGTGTCATTCATCCTGTCATCCACTTTGCTTCACCACAAACAACCGTCTTTGTCAAAGGTCTCTTGTGGGGGACAATTGCGACATCGCTTCTCTTTAAAGCTGCAGTACAAAAAGATCCATATCTGGGTGTTGATGTGGATATATGTTAACCATTTATAGTCAAACAGGTGTCCAAGTGAACAAAATAAATGTTTCTCTTTGTGTAAACTTAGATTTTTTTCTTGGATGAATTCCATTCATCTCATTCCGTATGCTGCTCAGTCGTCCTGTTAGCTTATCACAGCTTTGCAGCCACCAGAAAAGCTAATACTGAACAAATTAATTCCCCTAGGTGACGTTGGCTACCCACTGGCTGCTCAGCAGCTGGCCCTCGGCGCTGAAGGTGCGAAAACTGCAAACAAATATGGTGAGAAATGTGACAGCTGTGAAGAACTGTTGGTGACGGAAAGAATTGTTCACTGATTCTCTGAAGAGGAAGGGTGCTGGTTGGTTTTGTTTTACCAGATAAGAATGTGGTTAAAACCTCAAACAGATCACAGTGAGACAAAGAAAAGGCTTAAAAAGATAAAGGACACAAACAATCAGAGAGAGAACAGATATCAGAGTCTCTACAATCTTTGTCTCCAGTGTAAAGTTTCATAATCAGAGAGAGGATGTGTGCTGTGAGTCTGTGTCTAAATGTGTGATATAAATATCTGTGTATGTAGCATGCTGGCTTTGTGTCTAAATGTGTTGTTGCTCATTATTTGCTTCCTCATTACAGAATCTTAATGTTTTGTTTGCTTGTTTCAGTGGCCGGTGCAGGATTTGGACCCCAGCAAACAGGTGGCTCTAGTTTCACACCGTGCTCCCACCCTCAGCTCTGACTTTTACCTCATTTTTCTCCACTTTACAAACATTTTTAACATGTATATGCACATTAAACCTCCCTACATGTTAGATAAATGGTTCCTCCATGTGTGTGTTTGCAGGCTACGGTGCACAACTTGGAGCAAGTCAAGATGCCCTCGGTAAGCAAAGCCGCACCCGTAGGCTCGTTTATGATCAACTCCCTCTCACTTCGCTGCTCTCTGTGGACCTTATTAGCAACCCAGCACTATTTTTCACTTACAGCACATCTGTATACAGCTTGTGTTGCATATTGTGCTGCACCACCCAGCCCCCATATCCTGCTTTTGTTAGTTTTGCATGTGCCATTATGGATTATTCTCCACTCAGGGGGTCTGTGCAGTGAGCTGGCAGAGTCTAAAGTTAGAATTAAAGCCCATTTCTTTTTTCTTCATTTTTAGAGAAATGTCTAATGAGTTTTGTTTTTGCAGAAGATGAAACTGGCAAACTTGGGGGAGTGAATGCAGCTCTGGGCACCGGATACAAAGGTGAGAAAAGTGGAGGCAGCACCTCCCTGCTCTGAGGCGCCTGTCTACAACATGTGTCAAAAAAGAAAACCCACAAAAACTGTTTCTCATATCACGAAAACTAAAACAAGTGCTATAAATTCTCGTTTGTCTCTGTTCCTGTTCTTGTCTCTCTGTCTTTAACCAGGCTAACTCAGTTGACCTGAACTTCTTCAAGTGGATCTATTCCATTATCTGTTCAGTGTTGTGTGTTTTTAAAGCTGTTTCACTTCAGTGTATCCCGTCGTGCTGTCTGATTTGTCTTTTGTTTATTTCATAATCTCTTTTTTTCTTTCTCTGTAAGTGGACATTTGTTACCCATGTCTGTCTTTGTGTCTTTTGTCCAAACCTTTTGATGAGCATTAATAGATGTTAAGTGCAAGAAAATTGTCTCTATGTTTTCAAATAAATACTGAAATGATGATTTTTTTTTTCTGAATCAATCCAAAGAAAAGTTAAATAATCTTTGCTCGTATGCAGTTCCCCTGAAAAGGCGTCAGCAAAGCCTCTTCCGCTGACAGGAAGTGTTACCACTTCCTGTATCATGTCGGGCATTTAAACACACTGACTGAAATAAAAGCGAAACACAGTGAGACATAACAACACAACATTGTGAAGAGTAAACAAAACGCTTTAATTCAGGAAAAACAATCAAATACATTTAGATAACTTGATGATATGCTAATAAAATACAAAGTGATTGCACAACTCTTATTTATGTACTGTATAGAAAAGGCTACATGCTGAATAAATATAGTTTTCACATGAAGAAATGAGAAACTTAAGTCTCAATCTGAACCGTCTTCCTTCCCCAGGAGGAATTCATTTGAGGTCACAGCTTCATGGTCGTGGGTGTTACATAATTAAAAGCCATGAGTAAATATAGGGAAGCAATTTCTTAATAAATATTAAAAAATAAAACACTTATCTTTGTTTAGAATTTGTTTAATGTCCATTTAAAGTCATAAATTTGGGTGAAAAAGTCCACTTTTGACATAAAATGTCAAAATAAAGAGATGAAAAGTAGAAATAATGACATAATAAGTCACAAATATGAGAAAACAAGTTGGGATTATGAGAAAAGGAACAAAAATCATGAGATAAAAGCAAACATTGTGACATTAGAAGTCAAAAATATGAGAAAAAAGTTGAAATTATGCAGAAAAACTCAAATTTTGCGATGAAGTTTTATAACAATGAGATTGAAAAAATATCAAATTTATGACATAATAAGTCAAAATTATGAGAAAAGGTTGAAATTATGTTAAAAAACCATACCAGTGAGATACATATATCATAACAGTGAGAGAAAAATGGGGAATTTTAAAATAAGCAGTTGAAATCATGTGATAAAAAGTTGAAATTTCGAGATAATTAAAATTTATGTAGTAAAAAGTCAAAGTTGTGTGATAGAAAATCATGAGAAAAGTTGAAATTATATGAAGAGAGTTGAAATCATGAGGATAAAAGTTGAAATTACGAGATTAATAGTCAAATTATGATGAAAAAGTCAAAATGGTGTAATAAAAAGTCGTAAATATCAGATAAAAAGTCAGATATAATGTAAGATGTTAAAATTATGAAGAAAAACTTGAAATTATGACAAAAAGTGAAAACTATTAGATGAAAAGTTGAATTTTATTAAAGATAATTCATCAAAATTGTGAGATAGTTGAAAGGTTGAATCCTTACCAAGTCGTGATTTTGCTGTGGAGTGAGCTCAAGCTTCTGTTTAAAATCATAGAGAAATGGATTGTGGGAACTTTGAGACTTAAAATATGGCTATTCTCCAAATTGAATGTTATTTTTGCGAGCAGATTTTCATGGGATAGTGCTGAATAAACACACCTTTTAAAGGGTTTAAAGAAAGAAGCTGGAGAGTGAGGGGATGCAGACACTAGAATTACAGCACATGAATCTCATAATTATGACTTAATATGGGCCAAAACACAAGCAATGAAGCCAGTTTTTCAACATTATTTTTGTAACAAATGGGCTGTTTGTTGTGCAGGCATCACATTAGACGAAATAACAGACCCTTTGACTGTGGTTTCCCTGTGAGCTGCTCTCATCCACAAACACGCCCATCTCCTTCAGGAGAGCCTTTGGAATAGGGTGAGCGTGACGGGACACATAGAGCTTCTGCAGACTTTGACTCATGGGTGAAGGTTTGTACTCGGTGCATGAATCTCCACCCAGACTCGGAGCACATTTGACGTCCCACTTAAAGAAGAGTCGCCCGTGCTGCAGGTTGCAAACGTCGGCTTTGACTCCAGCAGACAAGATAAGATCGTAATTCCCCAACAGATCATCGTCCCAGTTGTTGTCCTGATCCCACACTTCAAATCTCACCGTAGCTCCTGAGGACAAGTCCAGACTGCCGAGGTCCACGACCATGTTCCAGTGCGGGTTGTTGTTGTTCATGATGACTGGAGAACGCTGGACAAGTACTTTGTTGAGAAACACTTTCACAAACCCATCTGTAGCCGTGCTGCTGTCTCCCCAAAGACCTTCAGCCCTCTGCACCGTGATGATGACCCGTGCCATGCCTTTATGGGTCGGGCAGCAGTCTTGGTTCACGGCTGGATCATTGTGGCACTGGCACACGCAGGAATCTCTGGAGTCGCTCTTGATACCGGCCTGACAACGCTGACTGCAGTTCTTCATTAACCCTCTCTCCAGGATGTAATGGCTGATAGCAGAGCGCAGGTTCTTCCTCGCAGGATTGTTTGTGGGCAGCAACTCATGAAGTGAATCAAGAGAATATGAGATGATGTCTGGATTCTGTGGTAAAGTGTTGAGCCAGTCCTTGTAAGCAGACGGATCTTTGTCAGCAGAGAAGAGGAGGTCTGGCTCTGTCGTATGTCCCCCTTTTATTTCTGTGAACCTGAAAACGAGAGAGTTTTTGAGCACACAGGAGAAGTAAAAAACGGATACATGATTAAGAAAATGACTTTACCTCTCATTGAAGTTGCTTGCAAAAGACCTCTTATTTTCCATTTTACTCGCATCTCTTTGGCAGTGTTTGGACTGAGTGCTAATCTGAGCTTTGATGCTGGCGGATGCTTCGACTTCCAGACACATCTGCACCTCCTCCACGCTGAGGCCCTGGAGACTGGCCTGACACTGCCTGATACTGGTCACAGATTTAACACTTCCTCCAAGTTTCACCTGGAATCATACATTAAATTCAAAACCGGTCACTTTCTGAAGGTGTAAAAATGTCAGAACTTATTGATTAAACTGCTTTTCACTCACTTTGGTGATGTAGTGGGTGCCAAAGGTGTCGATCAGCTTGTAGAATCGTTGTTTGTTTTCAGGGGTGTAGACTTTCGGGAGGTTCTTCACTGCTTGGTGAAATTCTCTGTGAAGCTTTGGCGTGCCGGACACTCTGTAGCTGAAGACACAAGGCGTGAAGTATGAAACAGGTCAGCAGAATCATTGAAATGATTTTGAGAATGAGGAAGAAAGTTTCAGCTCTCTTTCGTTACCTGTAGTACTCACACGCCATGCTCTGGCTTGTGAAGCTGAATTTGTCGTTCTTGGTTTTTTCCATGGAGTACTCAGACAGTTTGGAGTGAGTACCAGCGAGCATCACCGAGGCGCCTTTAGCCCCGACATTAACATCCAAGTTGAGCCCCCAGTTGTTCTCAATATTAGACGTGCTGGAACTGACCAGAGACTCACTGGACTTGTGCAGTTTGCTCGTCACCTTGTTGCTGCAGGACTGAGTCGCTCTCCAGTCGACCACGGACAAAGGAAGCTTCTGTTGTTTGTTCTCCAGAAAAGTGTTGGTGCACAGGGTGCAGGTCTTATCTTTGCGTTTCCACAGGTTCATATTGATGACGTAGGCCTGCTTGTGCTCCATGGTGGTGATGTCGATGCCTTCACCGGCCAGATTGGTGCCTGGAGCAAACTCTGCTTCGAGGCACTGACGGGGTGTGCCCTGAATGCAGGACGGACGTGTGGAGCGAGGGAGAGACAGCACGAGGACGGCCAAGACGCAAATATCCGACAGATACATGTTGCTGTTAATTATAGCGGTTGGGTTAACCTGAAAAAAAGACACAAAACAGTCGAATAAGTACTCTTTCATCATTTTGTGATCAACTTTTTATTGAAATTTAAGATAAGATTCTTGTAACATGAGCTTTAGTGCCAGAAATCTAGAACAGCATCTTCAATCATACAAAATATGTACAAATCATCATTGCCTTGCTGAAGAAAAATGTAGAAATTTCATAAATTAAAACCAAAACATAAGTAAAAATTGAAATTTTAACATGCAAAGTGCACACATCTATCTTTGCCCTTATAGATGCACATTTATCTATGTGTACGTATCCATACACACACAGGTATATACACAAAATGCACAAAATAAAACCTACAGACACTCCTCAATAAATAAAACTATAACAAATAAACAGATAAACAATAATAGTGAATAGTGGATCTAAAAGAGCTGAAATAAGGAGGTTAAAGTCTGCAAAGTGGATGTTTGTGCCTTATGAATTACTCCTGAGGATCGTTCAATAAGATAAACGTCTCTAAAATAGTTAAATCACTCCTTATCAATGGAGTTTCATCACAGAACCAACAATGTATTTTTTGTCTTCTTTGCTGCAACTGAGCCCACAAAGATATTTTTTTCTAAAAGACAGTGGTGTGAATCCTGAAAGCAAAGTCATCATTAAATTAAAATAGGGAGAGCTGATAGGGAACTGGACATTTTAAACTACTCTTCTCTTTCCTGATGAACACAAGCTTTGACAGTGATGCCCGACGTTCACGTTACCTGTTGCTGTTTTTCACCTTTTATCTCAAGGTTTCTGTGGCTCCTCCATCCTCTAGTGACCCATCATACGTACAAAGGTTTATGTTATTTCACTTGTGTGAGCCCCGCTTGGCTTCATTTGGTCACATTTCCTTTGCTGTTGTAATTTAAGTCGTCTCAGTGGAACTTGTGGTTTTCTTATCTGCTTTACACAAAGGTTTCAGTTGCGAGTGACTCCCAGTCTTCCTCTATAGTGAATCTCAATTTCTGTTGCACTTCATCTAAGGTTTGGAAATGAGATATATTGGTGTTTTATTGGGCGAACAATCTCATTAAAAAGCTCCGGGTCTACACATCTGATAGTGAGTTCATTGACCTGGTGGAAAGAAATTTTCGACTGCTTGTATCTCTTATCTCTTCCTTTTAAACTTCACCAAATTCCCCAACCAGGAGTGAAAATTTGATGCAGATATTTCAGTAAATTAAAAGTTTTGTCTTCTGTTAAAGCTCTTCCTAACCATCACTGTTTGATTCAACACCTCCTTTCCTGTGCTTCCTCCACATTAATAGTAATTTTCTTTTGTCTGGGGCTTTTAAAAGTCTCAAATTTGGCTTTAATTGTTGTGAGAGAACACAGAAAACTTTAAGGTCCTTCCTGTCACGAAGCAGACTAAATAAGAGAGTGAGAGAATGCAGGAAGCACATGAATCTCATCATTTTGACTTTTTATCTCAGAATTTTGACGTAATATGGGAAAAAGAAGTCTCAGAAAAGTCTCTTTTTCAATTTTATTTTTTTAACTGGCAGAAATGGGCTTCTGTAGAAACTGCCTGTCTTGGCCAGGACACTCAGAAAAGACATTTTTAATCTCAACAAGTCTCTTCTCGGTTTAATGATGATAATGATCAGTTCTTTCATGGCCACTAGACGCTTAAAGTCAAGCTGATATTTCACACCAGCTCAGCGCTTCTCACTTTGAGCATCACTTTAGTGATACTAAGACTTTTTTTCATCTTCTCAGGTTCAGTTTTTGTTTCATGTTCTTGTCTTTCTGAAAGGTGTAAAACCACTCTAACTTATTCAGAGACAGTTTGTCACCCTCGTCTTGCACTTTGAAATAAAAACGTTCACGGTTGGGACGGCGCCAACAATAAGCACAGAGTTTAAGATTATTTCTTTTCAAGCACTTCTTGGATTTGGCACAGGTCAGTGTTTTATTCCTCCCATACTCATCTCCAACTTTAAATGTCTTCCTCTCAATAATGAGTTTAAGTTAAATTCAAAGGTGTGGAAGCATATTACACTTCTAATCCTCTAGCACTTGCTGTGTCCATTTCTTTTTTTTAAATCCTGCATTTTTGTTTCTTAAACTAACACTCTCTTCTTTAAACTATGATGGTTTTGATCAATGGACTCAACTTAGAGAGTAAACCCAATAAATAAAACTACGCATGACTTCACTCATGGATTACCAAATGATTCAGCTGTGAAATATTGATCTTTGGTGCTAATTTGCAGAACACTTGAACAAGTTTACAGGAATTGGATTATAATAAAGTGACCGGGGTTGACTCACCTCTGTCTTGTCTGTTCATGCTGGGTTTTTGTAACTGACTGTGAGTCTGAAAATGAGTGGTTTGTGCTATAAGGGCTAAAAGCAGCGCAGGAGGTGGTGAGGAAACAGTGGTCTTAAAGAGCTCGGGGGAAAATAGTCATCAGACATTATTGCTGAGCTGAGCTGATCACGCACGGGGGTGGAGTTGGTGGTCGACATGCAAACTATCATACAGATACTCAGAACATGAAAGTCAGTCTGGCTTTCCAGTCAGTATCGAAGCAGAGACCACAAACCTATGATTTCTCTGAAGTGGTGGTGGTCTTTGGGCATACTTTGTGGGAAAAAGACTTCACACGCTCTGATGACCAATGTTGAAAGTTCGACAAAGGAAACAGTTAACTTTGATTGTTACAGAAAGGAAAGAGATCCAGTTTAGTGACACAAATACGCAAGTACGTATGTAAACATTCACACAACCCGAAGCCATTGCAGTCGTTTTATTCAGGAACACAAACAGGTAAATCAAACATCTGTGTTTGTATCAGCATATCAGACAAGAAGCTACTGATAGATTAAAGCAGAGGTTATAATATAGGGCTAGTTGTTACAAAAATGTATCTGAATCAAAATTAGACAGCAACTTGCAACTTCAGCTCAGGTATCAGCCTTAGTTTTGTGCCTGATTTCCAAAACAACATTGGATCTAGATACACAGCTTTTAAAGTGACCACATCTGGATTATCAGTGCTTTAAATGGGACAACATCACAATGTGGGTGAGCAGTTCTGTAAAAAAGAAGAACAGGTAGAAGATTATAATTTCTTTTATGAGCCTTCGTCTGAGCCAGAACAAATAAAAAACAAAAATACATTAACAAACAGGGATATTTAGGAAACATCCTCAACTAAAAAATAGGCCTAATTTCAAAATGAGGGACACAAGAGTTAGAAATTATTTTTCACAGGTTCATCTCTTATGATTGTTTTTGTAAAATTAATATACAGAGATGAAAAACAGCAGAATGGTTATTTTTGTTTCTTACTGAAATCTGTTTGTGGGATTATTTCGTACGGACAAGATTGTTTTTATTCCATTTTTACTTTACTGTACTGAAAGACTTCAGTAGTAGCCTATTTTTACTTTATCTCGGGGGGGGGGCTGAGTTATAGAATTTGACCAATTTCAACATTTTGCGACATTTTCTTCCTGAAATCCTCATTGAAATCCTACTCCCTGTAAGATAAGACTATGTTATCTAATCCCGTTTCAGTATCTGTCTTTCCCTTTTAAACAACGCATTTTCAAATTTCGTCATATCTGATAAACATAATCTGATCAGATTACCTTTGAACAACTGGCCCCTGATGGCAGTAATGAAAGAAAGAAAGAAAGTTAAGTTTAGGAACCAAATGCATTCTGCTGTCAAGAAACTCTTCACTTAAAAAAGTATTGGTAATAAGCATCATTAAGGTTAAATATCAGTTATATGACATCAACCCTTTGACTGTGGTTTCCCTGTGAGCTGCTCTCATCCACAAACACGCCCATCTCCTTCAGGAGAGCCTTTGGAATAGGGTGAGCGTGACGGGACACATAGAGCTTCTGCAGACTTTGACTCATGGGTGAAGGTTTGTACTCGGTGCATGAATCTCCACCCAGACTCGGAGCACATTTGACGTCCCACTTAAAGAAGAGTCGTCCGTGCTGCAGGACGCAGACGTCCCGTTTGACTCCAGCAGACAGCATTCGCTCACACTCTCCCAACTTATCATCATCCCATTTGTTGTCCTGATCCCACACTTCAAACTTCACCATTTTGCCTGAGGACAAGTCCTGACTGCCGAGGTCCACGACCATGTTCCAGCGCGGGTTGTTGTTGTTCATGATGACTGGAGAACGCTGGACAAGTACTTTGTTGAGAAACACTTTCACAAACCCATCTGTAGCCGTGCTGCTGTCTCCCCAAAGACCTTCAGCCCTCTGCACCGTGATGATGACCCGTGCCATGCCTTTATGGGTCGGGCAGCAGTCTTGGTTCACGGCTGGATCATTGTGGCACTGACACACGCAGGAATCTCTGGAGTCGCTCTTGATACCGGCCTGACAACGCTGACTGCAGTTCTTCATTAACCCTCTCTCCAGGATGTAATGGCTGATAGCCGAGCGCAGGTTCTTCCTCGCAGGAGTGTTTTTAGGCAGCAACTCATGAAGTGAATCGAGAGAATATGAGACGATGTCTGGATTCTGTGGTAAAGTCTTTAGCCAGTCCTTGTAAGCAGACGGATCTTTGTCAGCAGAGAAGAGGAGGTCTGGCTCTGTCGTATGTCCCCCTTTTATTTCTGTGAACCTGTTGAGGAGAGAGTTACTTTGATGAAAATAATGGCTCTTCAGCTCTTCTGTTGTTTTGCGCAAAAAGAGTTTAACTATTTAATCAGAGAAGTAAGCTTCAGTTTGTCATTTAGAAATTCAGTAACTCAACAGTCAAAAATGTGTGCTCTTTACCTGTCTTTGAAGACGTCGGAGAAGGCTGACTGACTCTCTGACTTCTCAATGTCTTTGTTGCAGTGCTTCAATTTAGTTGATACTTTAGCATGAAAGGTGACTGAAGCCTCCGCTTCCAGACACATCTGCACCTCCTCCACGCTGAGGCCCTTGAGACTGGCCTGACACTCCTTGATGCTGGTCACAGATTTAACACTTCCTCCAAGTTTCACCTGAAATCATACTTACAAATTAACTTTTGGTCATTTAGAAAGGCTTTTAATTGAACTTTGTCATCATTTTGGGTCACCTTAGTGATGTAATGGGTGCCAAAGTTGTCGATCAGTTTGTAGAACTGTTTCTTGTTTACAGAGGTGTAGACTTTCGGGAGCTCCATCACCGTGTTGTAGAAGTCGCTGTTAAGCTTTGGTTTGCTGGACACTCTGTAGCTGTTAAATTAAACACAACAAAGAACAGAGCACTGTGATGCAGGAAGTACTCTATTTCAGTTTTTTAGTCAGCTACTTAATCTGATTATCTTACCTGTAGTACTTGCAATGCACACCCTGGCTTGTGAAGCTGAATTTGTCGTTCTTGGTTTTTCCCATGGAGTACTCAGACAGTTTAGAGTGAGTACCAGCGAGCATCACCGAGGCACCTTTAGGCCCAATATTAACATCCAGGTTGACCCCCCAGCTGTTTTCAACAGCAGAGGTGCTGGAGCTAATCAGAGACTCACTGGACTTGTGAAGGGAACTGGACACACTCTTGCTGCAGGACTGTGCTGCTCTCCAGTCGATCACGGACAAAGGAAGCTTCTGCATTTGGTTTCCCTGAAAGGTGTTCTTACACAGCGTGCAGGTCTGGTTCTTGTCTCCTCCTTGACTCATGTCGATCACGTAGGCGTTCTTTCGCTCCATGGTGGTGATGTCGAAGCCTTCCCCGGCCAGATTGGTACCTGGAGCAAACTCTGCATCCTGGCACTGTTTGGGTGAGCCCTGGATGCAGGATTGAGACGTCGACTGAGGGAGAGACAGTACGAGGACGGCAAAGATGCAAATGTTCAACAGATGCATGTTGATGTCAGGTGAAGTGATCAATGCGAACTGCAGGTTCACCTTAAAGGATAGATAAAAAAGTTAGACAACAACAGCCAAAATATAGTTTCAAAGCGTTTTAAACTTTTTGTCAAACCTGAAGTAAAATCTTTGTACTTTATCCAACTTAAAATCAGGCCTTAAATCAGATCGCAAAACAAAACTAAGAACCCAAATGTTTTGGATTTTTCCTTTAAATATCTGTCATCTTGGTCATGTAGCTCAAACTCATTCACTTCCATTGTTGCTCCCTCATGCCCTAGCAAACCTGAGCTGACCACCGGGCAGAAAAGAGAATTTAGCTCGCAACAGCACAATAAGCATTCAAGAAATAAACATATGCAGTCTCCCAAAACTGAAACATAATTTATCCTACACTGCAAAAACTGAAATCTAAGCAAGTCATTATGTCTTATTTTTAGTAAAATTTGTCTTACTATTCTTGATTTGAGCCACATTTACGAGACAAGGTCATAAAAATGTCTCATTTCAAGTTTTTTAAAGACAAAAATGAGGCATCAGTTGCTTGTAACAAGTAAAAAAAAATCTGCCAATGGGATAAGATAAAAGATTATTGTTTTAAGACATCTTTCTAATTTCAAGAAACTTCCCAGGCAAATTCGATTCTTTTTTTACTTGTTACAAGCAATTTATACCTCATTTTTGTCTTAAAAAAAAACTTAAAATAAGAAATTTTTATGACCTGGTCTGGTGAATGTGGCTCAAATTAAGAACAATAAGACAATTTTTTACCACTAATAAGACATAATGACTTGCTTAGATTTCAGTTTTTGCAGTGTTTCTCAGTGTAACCCGTGTAGGCATATTACGCATAAAATTAAATTACTAAGTGATGAAGTTTGCAACTGCACTGCTCACTCCACTGGCCCTCTTAGAGTAATTAGAGCTTAATTTCACTTCTACAATATGTGTGACACTTACGAAGGATTGAAATTGCGATACTCAGGGGCCCATGGTACTACAATACACGTCCAGCATAAAAAATAAACAAAAGAATAAAAATTAGGACTATATAAAAATTGGGACTACTCAGAATTAAAGTATAAATTGAATTTAAAAATATAAAAAGCCCATTCACACACATAATGGATGAAATGCACCATTGCAGACAGACCTGCTGCCATCTTTCCCTCTTTCCTGACAGTTCATCAAGAACGTCAGATTGAACAACTGAACACAGATTGTGGTGCAGGTTTTTTTTCACTTCAATTTTACCAGACAATAGACAGGCAAAAATACTCAAAATATAAAAGAGGCAGAGAAAATTTCAGTCACACCGGCGATACAAAGCGGAGAATAATTCACCAAATCTGTTGATCAGTGCCGACATATGTCGACAAGTGAGTTGAATATGGAAAAGATAAATCAGCTTGTTCTAAGGAATGAATTTGTTCTCTCTTTTGGTTTGTCTGTCCTCAAGGTCAGAAGCAAATTGACCTTAAAGTCAACCCTGATAATGAATCTTTATCTAATGTAGAGTTTTTGTGAGAAATAACTGCTCATTAGAAAGTTACACCTACTAACATAAAGTCCTATAGCTGACGTGGAATGATATTAACCAGTTCAAGAACAAAATCTTTTGGTTCTAACTAATTGACAAACGTAAATCTTGGGGTGGAACCGAAAAACCGAAAACATTAAAATACTGTTTCTGTCCAAAGCAAACAGACTTAGAAACAATTCTGGTTCAAAGCCCTGGTCTAAATAAATCATCCCGGTGATGATACAAGAGAAAATAAAATCTGAGAATTCAAATTAGAAGTAAAAAATGAGAACAGACTCACCTCAGTCTTGTTGGGTCGCGCCTGGTGCACGACTGCAACTGAGTGCAACCGACCGAACCTGTCGATTTTATCTACAGCCTCTTGGGGAGGAGGAAGAAACAGCTATTTTAAAAAAGTATCTCACACTTTGAAGAGGGTCCTTGAAACCATTACCCGTTTTTTTTTTCTCCAGTTGTGGTTTGGCAACTGACCATGACCGAAGTACACAAATAAACTATGGTTAGAGCGTGAAAGGTCCTGACAACCCTTGTGTTCGTTTTTAAAGAGATCATCTTTAAATGTGATGAAACATTTCCATCCTCGTGGCAGTTTTTTTTATTTAAGATGATCCCCGTCCAAGCAGAATGAGGAGCAGTAAACAAGTTGACAAGATCTAAATCTTCTGAGCTGGTTGAATATCAAAGACTGGTACTTTTAATATCAACAGATCTCACCAAACAGAAACACCTGTTTGATACTTTTGACTGAACTATTGAAGCTTAAGGAAGTAAACAAAACCATCTGTGTGGCAGTAGGTGTCACACAAATGGCTGGCTTTATTTTATGATTTCAACAAGAGATATTAACAGGAAGTGAGGTGTTTGACCTCTGAAAGAGAGCTTGTTGACACATGCACAGGACAAAATCGGCAAAGAGCTGTTGTTTTTGTCCAGTGAGTGTCAAAGTTGACAGGAATAGAAATTATGGATGAGAATCTATAAGTATTGGTTCAATCTATCAACATCATTAGCCTGTATTCTTAACCATTTCCTTGTTGAGTCTTTACATTTCGCGGCCGAGTGGCCGAAGCTTACACCGGCTTTTCTGCCTCAGCTAGCTTAGCTTAGCTTAGCAGATAAATGACAGTTTCCCTGGAAAACTCTGAGTCAGGATTTTCCACGAGAAGTTTTTTTTAATTATCTGTAAAATTTAACACACAAACAAATAAACATTATTCTCTCACAAAAGATTCATATTCAACACAATCAACATGTTACACACCTAATTTACCAAAAATGATACAAGAAAAGCACAGAGCTAGCTTGATGCTAACATATACAGTAAATTGCATTGATTTGCTTGCGGTTAGCATACAGCGATATAACTTCGATTTTAAAACAGAATTTCAACTTTTCATTGAGGAAACATATTGTAATAACTTTTTGTGAACCATATTGAAACTCAAAAATGTCAAAATACTTAATGTTTCCCAAACAGGAAGTGCAGACTCATGACTGACTTCGGCAAAACTACGGCAAGCTCAAGGTTCCAAACAACTCCAAGCATTGTTAGCTGTCCTACCTCAGCCAATAACATACAATAAAACTATACATTAACATCACGTGATGTGCAAATTTTTCAGTTTTTATTTGATTGCATCTAAATATTGATAAATCAATTTCATATTCATTTACTTATAAACTCAATAAAATATTTTTGACAGAAAACCTGTAAAGCTACTTTTTGTACACAGAAAATTCACAGGAGAATCAATAAGAATCTGATCAATTAGCAGAACTGATGAGGGCTAAGTGTTGATAAAATCTTATTACTGCCCATTCCTAAAAAAAAGTTCCTCATAGTAGCTTCAGCTTCTTCACAAATGGGAATAAATGTATTTTTTTAAATCTTTTTTTATTTCTATATCAGCATCATAGATAAAATACATCTCAGTTATTAATATTAAAAGCCATTAAAAGTCGATGTGAAAGAAAAAAAGTCTGTTTACAAGCAATAGGATTCTGTATTTAACAAGTTCCTGGACTTATACTCACATCTCATTCAACGCCAGTTAAAGAAACCACGTTATCATTTTACCATTAAGTGTAAGAGCACTCAGTCATATGAATACAGTTTATATCCTCTGAGAAGTATAAGGCTCATTTTAATCTGTAATTCATAAAACAATTATCGCCCCTATGAGGAGTTTTAAGCTGGTATCAAAGGGAATTGAAAAGAACACTAATGGTTGTAAATGTTTCACTAAATCAAATCAGACTATTAGGGATGAAACTGAAAATTTCTACAAGTTTACTTTGGCGTCTGTTACCAAAGAAAGATGAGATTTGTTGTCACAAAACATGATGACACATTAATACTGACTGACTGACCTACTCAGTCTGTTGTTTCTTGTACTTTTGTAGAATTGAATAATTTGCCTTTCTAGATTAAACGTCTTTTCTTGGTCTCAGATTTTGGGGAAATAAACTTCTAAGTCTGGAAAATACAGCAACATGACTTGCAATTTAAATGTAAACGTCAAGATTATGTTTTGCTTTGTATAAGTTGATATCCAAGTTGTTGACACCAACATTTTATGCAACATTTTTGTTCTGTGCACCGATTCAGAATGATCAGAATGGTGCATCCCAATCTCAACACACACAGTAATAATGATGAGCACCATTAAAGTTAAAAATCAGTTATATGACATCAACCCTTTGATTGTGGTTTCCCTGTGAGCTGCTCTCATCCACAAACACGCCCATCTCCTTCAGGAGCGCCTTTGGAATAGGGTGAGCGTGACGGGATACATAGAGCTTCTGCAGACTTTGACTCATGGGTGAAGGTTTGTACTCGGTGCATGAATCTCCACCCAGACTCGGAGCACATTTGACGTCCCACTTAAAGTAGAGTCGCCCGTGGTTCAGGTTGCAAACGTCTGCTTTGACTCCAGCAGACAGCATTCGCTCACACTGTCCCAACTTATCATCATCCCAGCCGCTGTCCCGATCCCAGACTTCAAACTTCACTTTGCTGCCTGAGGACAAAACCAGACTGCCGAGGTTCACAATCATGTTCCAGTGCGGGTTGTTGTTGTTCCGAATAAGCCCAGACTGCTGGACCTGCACGTTGTTGAAAAACACTTTCACGTATCCATCTGTAGAACTGAAGTAGTCTCCCCAAAGACCTTCAGCCCTCTGCACCGTTATGACGACCTGAGCCATGCCTTTACGGGTCGGGCAGCAGTCTTGGTTCACGGCTGGATCATTGTGGCACTGACACACACAGGAATCTTTGGCGTCTGTCCTGATGCCGGTCTGACAACGCTGACTGCAGTTCTTCATGAAGCCTTTCTCCAGGATGTAATGGCTGATAGCAGAGCGCAGGTTCTTCCTCAGAGGACTATTTTTGGGCAGCAACTCATGAAGTGAATCGAGAGAATATGAGACGATGTCTGGATTCTGTGGTAAAGTGTTGAGCCAGTCCTTGTAAGCAGACGGATCTTTGTCAGCAGAGAAGAGGAGGTCTGGCTCTGTCGTATGTCCCCCTTTTATTTCTGTGAACCTGGAAAGATGAGTTGCATTGGAAGCTGCTCCTTAATTGTGCACAAGAAGTAGGTCTTTGATTAAAGTAAGAGGTTGAAAATACAGGCTTATTTGAGGTTTGTGGCACGGTCAGTGGAGCAGAGGTTCTGTTTTAGCTAAAACATGTCCTGTTGGTCGTCATTGCTCCTTAATTTAACATCTTCTCTCCTGTTCCTGTTGACTTCCTTCTATGCAGATAAATGAACATTTTTTTAAATTTTTCATTAATAAGTTTTGCATTAAGATCCATGTCTGTTAACCTATTCTGTAAAATGTGATTTTTCACATTTGTTATTCTAGGATGTTATCCTGTAAATGTGACAGAAATTTACTGAAGTCGTGACAACAACAAGTTGGCACCATCTAAGGTACAAAATATATTTCAACCTGAAAGTCTATGTCCAAATAAATCAGCGATGCTTGTCGACCCTGGCAATTATCTTAGCCCCTCCTCACTGTTTAGTAAAGCTACAGCTTTCAAGTTATACCCAGAATGCCTTTGTGAACCATAATCGAACAGTTTCACTATGAGTGAGGTAGGAACGCGGTTGATTCCAGACCGGCTCTCTGTCTAAGTTTCACGGCATTGAATTGGGTAGAAACCCAAAGTTTACAAAACTGAAACATCTAATTGAGATGAAATAGATTAATTACTTCAAACAACAACCTGAAGAAGTAAAAATTTAAATCTAAATCAATCAAACTAATACAAGAACTGACACGACATGTTCAATCAAGATAACTTGTGTCGGTGTTAGAAAACCAAAATTTACTTTCTGATTTAACGTAAAATTTTAAGGCAGTTCTTTAAATCTTACTTTTAGGTTGAAACAGCAAGTTTCAACAGTGTGAAGTTAATCAGCAGGACTTCTATTGAAATATTCCTGTGACATCAGAGTTTCTAACACTAAATGCTTTCAGCATCAAAATCAGACTTTGAATTTTAAAACACATTAAATTTCTAGCTCTGATTTTCGTTCTGCCTTTGACTTTTTTCAGTTGAATTAATTCCAGTGTAAAAAAAAAAAAAAAAAAAAAAAAAACATTGTAGAATTTGATTTCTAAAAGTCCAACATCTCAAAAAAATACTCAGCGTACAAAACAATCAACACAAAAAATAACTCTCAAAATACTCACTGAAAAAATTCATTGTCAACCCAGGAGAAGTAAACGATCCCCGTCTCAATTCATACAAACATTTAAACACATTTAAACATTTAAACTTGAATGGCAAAGAAATACTTCCTCTGTTACTAACACCTGTCCATTTTGAAGTTGTAGATAATAAAATTGGCAAAACATGAGTCCAAAAGTTACAAATGTGTATTAATTCATGTTGAAGATAAAGTTTCAAACTATAATTCTACATATTTGGAGTTTCCAAGCTGCAAGTTTACATTTAGAAGCAGAAAAAGGAGTGTGCTCCTTACCTGTCGTTGAAGACGTCGGAGAAGGCTGACTTACTCTCCGACTTCTGGATGTCTTTGTTGCAGTGCTTAAATTGAGTCGATACTTTAGCATGAAAGGTGACTGAAGCCTCCACTTCCAGACACATCTGCACCTCCTCCACGCTGAGGCCCTGGAGACTGGCCTGACACTCCTTGATGCTGGTCACAGATTTAACACTGCCTCCAAGTTTCACCTGAAATCATACTGACAAATTAACTTTTGGTCATTTAGAAATGCTTTTAATTGAACTTTGTCATCATTTTGGGTCACCTTAATGATGAAATGGGTGCCAAAGTTGTCGATCAGTTTGTAATACTGTTGTTTGTGTTCAGAGTCGTAGACTTTAGGGAGATCTTTCACCACGTGGTAAAATTCTCTGTTAAGCTTTGGTTTGCTGGACACTCTGTAGCTGTTAAATTAAACACAACAAAGAACAGAGCAGTATGAAAAAATAATCAGATGGTTCTACTTTTAGTTACCTGATGTGATTTACCTGCGTTGTGTGTTTTCTTACCTGTAGTACTCGCAGTGCACACCCTGGCTTGTGAAGCTGAATTTGTCGTTCTTGGTTTTCCCCATGGAGTACTCAGACAGTTTGGAGTGGCTGCCAGCGAGCATCAGTGAGGCTCCCCTCTTCACTGTTTGGACATCCAGGTTGACCCCCCAGCTGTTTTCAACAGCAGAGGTGCTGGAGCTGATCAGAGACTCACTGGACTTGTGAAGGGAACTGGACACACTCTTGCTGCAGGACTGTGCTGCTCTCCAGTCGATCACGGACAAAGGAAGCTTCTGCATTTGGTTTCCCTGAAAGGTGTTCTTACACAGCGTGCAGGTCTTGTCTTTGCGTTTCCATTTGCTCGTGTCGATCACGTAGGCGTTCTTTCGCTCCATGGTGGTGATGTCGAAACCTTCCCCTGCCAGATTGGTGCCTGGTGCAAACTCTGCATCCTTACACTGTTTGGGCGTCCCCTCGGTACATGATGGATGTGTGAAGTGAGGGAGAGACAGTATGAGGACGGCAAAGATGCAAATATTCAAAGGAAGCATGTTGATGCAAAACGTGTTGGGTTATCCTGAAAAAGAACAAAGTATAACCATGAATAAATTAAGTTGAATAATGAAATATGAAGTCTGGCAGCACAGTATCTTCTCATGCAACGTTAAAATTTAGGAGGTGCCACTTCCTCAGCCACTAATAAAAGCCTCAACTGATTATTATGACCTCTATTAATTTAAATATTAATCTTAAACATATGTTGCTTTTACTTTTAACTATTTCGTGCATGAATTATGAAAGTAGGTATCAGGTTTTTTCCCTTGAGAGTTTTTGTTTGTTTTGAAAGGCATGCTGAGCATTCAGCATAAATCAGTGTGAACTTCATTTAAGTATGAATTTTTTTTTGTTTTATATCTTTTTGTTTCTTTTTAGGGGGGTATTTTCATGAATTATCATTTTTTAATGATTTGCGAAACATTTAAACTCTCTTTCATCCATTTTAACACTTAATTATTTATAGTTTATAAGTTTTTCACCCTTAAATGTTTGTCTATAACTTTTTCAAAGTATATATTTGTTCGGAAAAAAAGTTGAAAACATTTTTTCAGGCCCTAAGAAGAATAAAAATATCCTGACACAGGCTAATATGAATTTCCAACACCTGAACCATTGAATTTAGGAGTAAATAACTTTTAAATAGGTGTCCACTGTAGTGACCACTATGCACCACAGGGTTAAAATGAATTTCTATTTTTTTTAATTAAATTTTAACACTGACTGTAAAATGAAATCTGTTCCGACTCACCTCTGTTCACCGTAATCATGCTGTGTGCAGACGGGATTGTGAGGAAATGTATTTTAAAGGCATTAAAAGAAGGCAGGACATAAAGTGGGCTGACGTGTTAGAGGTGATAGATGTGGCTTTGAACTTTAAAACAAGAAAACAGAAATGCGAGACCAAAACCATATGGTTGATTTTTCCAGTGGTGAAACTGTGAATGCATTGCTCAAGTAGACCGTTACCTGTGTGTGTGTGTGTGTNTGACCGGAAATGTAATTCCCTGTAACCCGCGTGCGTTGACAGTTGTGTAAACGCGATGCAGGGAACCTGAGGCCGCCGGAGCAGACACCGCATTTCAAGGAATTCACTCAGCCAGGGAAAATAATGGAAAATATGAGGATAAAACCGAAGGTGAAGAGTTTGAATGGAGGATTTAGAGCCTGGATCGTGAGCGGTTGGAGTCTCCCGGTTCTAACGGCAGCTTCCTCAGTCACAGGACATCGGTAGCTGACTGCCCGGCTCGTTAGCCCGCAGTCCTCCCCCCAAATCTCCGCTCCACAATCACGGATCTCCTCTTTTTTAATTAACCGCTCAACAACAAATAGCTTCAGCCACGCTGGAATAAGCGGATCAGATTCCTCCAGTGTGTTCCCATTCATCTGAAGGTATGACCTGCTACAGCAAATCTGACCGCTAGGATCGAGCTAGCATCATCTGGAGTTGGATGGACACCCACAGCATCTCCGCCCGGGACGCGTTCAAGCCTGCGCGACTACCGCACACGAACGCTAACTCATGAGGCTTCAAAATGAGGAGGAATGCTGTCTCTGAACACCTCCGGGCTTGTAGGTGCTACAAGACAAACATTTTTTAGATGCCAAATGTAATGACCGTCCCGAGTTTGCAGCATGTATGTGGCTGGCCGCGTCTGTCTCCAGCCCTGCGGATGACACTCACAGCGGCAGCGGCGGTCCAAAGCGAACAGCGGCGGCGCGGATTCACCGTCACTGGGTAGAGAGAGCGGCGAGACTTGACGCGAGCCTGCTAACGGCGAGCTAGGCGGCTAACTGCACAATATTGGAAATAAAAAACAAACACACACCCACACCAATGGTATCCCATAAGGTTTTAGTCGCAATAATCTTACTAAATGTGTATATAGGTGTACAGTCTGTTTTTTACTTATTCGGCGGCGTCCTTTTAACGGTCCTGTTTGCTATGGCATTTTTAAACGGACCCAGGCTGCTGGACTGGGCGAATTCACCTCCTCATCTTCAGTTTAATAAATACGTCCTCACGGGGTACCGGCCAATCTCTTCAGTGCAAGACTGCATCAGAAGCCTCTTCTACCTGCACAATGAACTCGGAAACATATACACTCACGGTGAGTCTGCATGCACTGCTTAGTCAGCATGTGAGATTTGTATAACCGGTGTGACTTTGAGTGTTTTATCCACACATCACCTCAGATACCTGCACAGAGGAGCCACAGCAGAGCTGCACCAAACTCTGCACACATCACACCTCCACTTCATCTGAACACTCTGAGCTGCAGGTTAATTGCAAATTAGATTAAATCTCAATATGGCCTGCTGCAATATTCCAAGTGCAAGATTACTTTGACCTCAAGCGTGTCAGAAAACTAGAAACTGTTTTTGCAGATGTTTTATTCTCTACTCCAGTGTTACTCAACACTGCTCAACCAAAGAGCCAGATTGTTGAAAACTGAGAAACAAATTAAGTGGTAAAAAGTGGCAAAAACTACCGAGGAGGATAAGGAGCACTTTAGAATGTTTAATTCAGAGCAAAAAAAGACAGAATTATGAGTTTAAAGTTGAAATATGGCATGCACCATAAGCAAAAGTGACACTGACTGTCAGGAACAAAAAAATAAGAATTCTGTCCTTTTCTTTGGGATTAACAATATAAAACATTATTATAGTTGCAATGTGATACATGTAAAGTCGTAATGGTAAAAAAAAAAGCAGCAAAAATTCGGAGAGAAGTTGTAAAACTGTGAGAAAGTAGAAGAAATTGTCCAAAAGTGGCAAATAAAAGAGAGATAAGCGACTACAATGTGCGATAAACAGTCATGAGTAGCAAAAACAGTATTGAGTGCATGGAATTAAATACATACTTTTCAGAGGCCTGACATGTTTGTGTAAAATTTTCTCAGACACTGAACTCTGAGGTTTCATTCTTTGTAATCCTTAGCATCATCATGTTAAGAAATAAAAGATTGAAATAATTCTCTCTATGTTTAATGAGTCAATCAAATATCCGGGTTTCACTTTCTGCAACGATCGATCAAAAATATTAAACTTTTTTTATGATATTCTAAAATTTTCAAATGTGCTCCTCAATGCAAACAGAGTTTCTTAAATTATTTTCTTTCTGTAACAAAAATCTTTCTTCTTATCCATTGTTTGTGTTTTTCTTGTTCAAAATGAGAATTAAAAAATAAAAGGTTTGTCTAACAACACATAAGATGGGAACCCAAAAATAATCTCACAATATATTGAAATTGCAATACAGAAAAAATGAAAGAAATTGGAATAAATTTTGTAAATTGTTTATCCCTATTTTATGCAACTTGTACCAGTTTTATACTGGCTTTTCTATCTAATTGAGATTGTTTTTCCCTATATTGCAAATGTCATTTATTGTGTAATTATTTTTAGATTCCCCATCATGTGTGTTGTTGATATCAGATGAATGGGATATTTTTAATTATTGCTTTTTTAATTAAAAAATGAGGGCAAAAAAAAGGGAAGTTTGTTAAAACAAGAAAAAATCATTAATAAAATCGACTAAAGAAACTCTGCTTGCACAGACAAGTCTAAAAAATTAGAATAACATAAAAAAGTTCAACTTTTTTGGTCACTTCGACTCATTATACATTTTGTGAATTATTTCAAGCCTTTATTTCTTGAAATGTTGATGATGGCTTACAGATAATAAAACCCAACTTGGAAAACAAGAATATTACGCAAAATCAATCAAAAAAGATATTTTAAACAAGTTTTTGAACATTTTTCAAGTTTTCCCCAAATTTTTCACCCATTTTTGCTGCTTTTTAACCATTTTCGCCTCCTCAAAACTAATTTTTTTTGCTACTTCTTGTCATCTTTGTACCACTTAGATTGTTTCTTTTACAAAAGTAGTTATCAACAGTTTTTCCCTTTGTTTGAGTTGGGTTGAGTAACTCTGGTGTAGAGCATAAAACATCTACTGCAAAACCTGTGTCTACTCTTCTGACACTTTTGAGGTACAGAAATATTGCTCTGTCTGTGATTGGAATATTGCAGCAGGCCAGACAAGTTTGCAGCTGCTTGGAGGAAACGGGAAGTTCGCTGTCTTGATGAATTAAACTGCTATGACAATGATGAGGCCGGTCATGTAATGTGTAAATTTGTGCACCCAGATGTGAGACTGATGTGTCAGCGTGTTAGCGATTCACATGCTGTTTTTATCCTCAGTCTGATGTGATTAGACCGCCAATCACCTGGCAGCACATTTCTTCACCCCCCCCCCTCTGTTACGTCCATTTAATTAAATCCTAAACCCTGACAGGGAGCAGGAGTTCCTCATCAGAGCGCCCGCACCACTCCTGAGTCTCTGACAACTTCCTCGTTCTGAAGGTCGTAATTTCACCGCACTTCACTCGCCANTCAAATTTCAAGGTCTGGATTTTGCTCACAAAGCAGCGTTTGCTTCTCCTCCGTGCCAAATACGGACACTCAGATATGAACTGGGCACCATTAGCTGTGTGGCCCTTTTTGCTGCATCAAAATAAAGGCTCAGTGTGGGCCTTGTGTCTTTCCCTCGCAGGGTAACACTGATACATCTGTGCCAATCATGTAGGTTTCTGCTCCGCTGCACACTATTCTTGCTGGTGTCTGCACACACTCAGCATTGTTGGGAGCTCTTTGCAGCCGCTCGCTCTCGGACAGTTACAGAAAAACTGCGTCCTCAGGCTTTCAGAAATCCTGAGCTGAATAATCCAACACAGGAAACATGGCACCAGCTCGGTGTCACTTCAGACTTTGTTGTCTCTGAATCACTGCAGGAGAAATTCAGGGAGAAACTCAAGATTTTATTGGAGCCCTTGAGCTTCCCCGAGGAAGAAATTTAATCTTGTACACACTAAGGCGGGAATCTTTTAAGATTTTTTGGTTGGCAATTAGATTTAGAAAGTTAATCTACAGTTTTAAAAATTTTGGGGATTTTTTTAGTTCACTTTTTTTTACACCAGTGAAAAAGTTGAATGATGACCATGTCTGCAGTTCTTTATCAACAAATCTCAGGTTGAAACCTCAAATTTGACCCTTTAACTTTGTATGGAATTGTATCAGAAAAGTGTCATTTTAAAAACTGGATGTCAAAAGTAGTACATTAAACATATAATGTGACGTTGCGTCGTCTGGTACACTGCAAAAATGGAAATCTAAGCAAGTCATTCTGTCTTATTTGTAGTAAAATTTGTCTTATTGTTCTGAATTTGAGCCACATTCACCAGACCAGGTCATAAAAATGTCTTATTTCAAGTTTTTTAAAGACAAAAATGAGGTGTAAATTGCCTGTAACAAGTCAAAAAAATCTGCCAATGGAATAAGACGAATTCGCCCGGGAAGTTTCTTGAAACTAGAAAGATGTCTCAAAACAAGAATCTTTTATCTTATACCATTGGCAGATTTTTTTTTTCTTGTTACAAGCAATTGATGCCTCATTTTTGTCTTTAAAAAAACTTGAAATGAGACATTTTTATGACCTTGTCTAGTAAATGTGGCTCAAATCAAGAATAGTAAGACAAATTTTACTAAAAATAAGACATAATGACTCGCTTAGATTTCAGTTTTTGCAGTGTAGATATAGCAGAAATTGAATCACAGAGTGAAATGAAGCATTTTTGTTGATTTGACCAAAAAGAATCAATTTTAAAACATAAAAAAATCCTGATGCTTATCCGGATACTCAGTTTTTTTCTCCCACACCTAGTGCATAAACATAAGTTATATTTTTGTCTCGCAAGACGTGCAAACAAGTCAGTATCTTGGTTGTTATTGTTTGCCCACAAATTCCCATCTTGTTTGTAAAAGTTAGAGTCTTGTTCTTGTTGGATAGTCACTTGTGCAGGTTCTGTTGGTGTATGATTGTATTCTGTGATAAACCAGGTCCAGAAATCTACATTCAATTTCACCTGCTCTTTAAAACAGAAGCAAATCATATATAAGATTATTACTTGTGCAGGGTTTCAAGTTGGTGCAGCTGTAAATGCTGTTGCCTCATCGCAAGAAGGTCATTAGTTTGGAGCCTGGTTTCTGCAAAGTGGGACTTTCTGTGTGGAGTTTGGCTTCCTCCTACAGTCTAAAAACATGCTCATCAGGTTAATTGGTTATTTTAAATTGCCTGTAAGTGTTAGTGTGTGTGAGAGAGGTCGTCTGTGTCTGTGTGTCACCCTGTTATTGGCTGGCGACCAATCCAGGGTGTACTCTGCCTCTCGCTTGAAGATACTTGGGATAAGAGCTGAACAATTTATCGTTTTCTGATCGAAATCGCAATCATGATCATGTGATCGCCAAAGCTGCAATTTTTTTTTGCTCCTGACTGACCCAGGATCTGTTGTCACTTGTTTTACACAAACATCCTTTGAGTGTACGACCGCTTGAAAAGATCCTTTTTTCCTTGAGTTTCTTTATAGACATAGAAAGAATGAAATTTTAAGGTCAGAAATTCTACTATTCATCTCAAAAGCTTTTTTTTTTTCTCTCAAAATTTTGCCTTTTATTTAATAATGTTGTCTGCATTTCTCATTATTTTGACTTAGAATTATCAAAATTACTTTATTAATTTCAAATATTGCCTTCACTTCAAAATGTTGACGTTTTATCCGAAAATTCTGACTTTTTATCTGAGACTTTTGTCTTTATCTCAAAATTTTGACCGTAAAATTGAAAGTTAAGCAATTTTTTTTTTACAAAAAACTAAATTGATTTCTTAAAACTTGGACCCCTCTCTGAAAATTTTGTCTTTTTTTCTCAGAATTTTGTCTTTACTTCTCAAAATTTCCACTTTTTTTCTCACTTTTTTTCTCAAAATATTGACCTTTTATCTGAGCGTTAGAAACAATTCTTACATTCAGTTTTAATTCTTACATTAGAGGAAAAGCTTTTGATGTAATTTTCTGTCAAGTTCGTAAATGTTTCTGTACATTGTGAACACTTAACTGAAGCTTGATTTGAAGAAAATCATGAATTGAATTTAAATCGTGATATCTGCCAGAAAAATCGCAATTAGATCTTTTTCTAAAATCGTTCAGCCCTATATGGGATTGTCTCAAGTTATGCAGGGAGCAGTTGGAAAAACATGACTGTACATCTCCTGTGCATCAAGTTAACTTGTGCACAAACTAAAATCGACCACCTCATGGTTTTTATTTATGAGACGGTCGTGTTTCGCATATTTGGCATGTGTAGTATACGATGTGTTTTTCTGCAGCTCAACAACGACCTGTGTTTTTTCCGTTGTCTCCACAGGCATCCCTCTGGTTTGCTTCCTGGTGCTGCTGCCTCTCAACATTCCCTGGTCCCAGATCAGCGTCACGTGGCTGGGCGTGGTGCACTTCCTGGCCTGCCTGTCGCCTCAGCTGGGCTCCGTGCTCTATCACCTCTTCATGAACCACGAAGGAGGCGAGCCCGTCTACCACACCCTCCTCAAGCTGGACGTGTGTGGAATCTGCATGATCAACACGCTGGGTGAGTCTCAGCACATTTCTTTTACAACTTATGGGTTATGTGTTGTCGTCAGCAGGTGTTATTGCTGCTCTCTTCACTTTCAGGGTGGAACTTCTCTCCATTGATTGTCAATGATTTACTGTGGAAAGGTTTTGCTTGGAGGTTTAGTGGTATTGATTTGTCAGAACAAATTTGACTACTGAGTCAAGAGGCTGATGCAAGCAATGATCCAAGTTCTGAATTTATGACTGAACTGACTGTAATATAAGAACACAAAGGTCAGAGGCAATAATCTGCTTTCATTTAGATTATCTAAACAAACTCTTAAGATTGTTCATGCTGCACAAACTTTATGATTGGGTAGTCATTAAAAAATGGACTTAGAACTTGATATTTACAACTATTGTGTGCGTCCATGAGGCTGCATCATTTGTGTATGAGAATCTCACAGTTGATAATATTCTTTATGAAAACAAGAGCAGCTGAAAACTGGGACTAACAATCTCATTCTGTAAAAAAGATCCTTCACAATCCCCCAGAGCTGAAGAGGACTTAATCAGTGATTTGGTTGTTGCAGAAAAATAGACTAAAGCCCAATTATTTCATTTACGAAGCAGATTGTCCCATTTCTTATATCAGACAGCTCATGCATTCTTGCATTAAAAGACTCTGATGTTTTATATTCAGGTCTACGCATTGGGGCTGTACGATTTGTAAAAATTCACATGTTGTGACACAAACACAAGCAATAAATTACTCCTCATTTAAAAGAGCATTATATTAGATAATTACAACTAAGACAAAATGATTAGAGCTGAAAAAAGACTTATTTTGATTCACATGGCAAATACGACATCCATTGGTGTATTGAAGGGATGATCTTTTTTTTTCTTCATTTTCATTAGGAAAAAGAAAAAAATCTGTTTGCATGTATAAGCACCTATCAAAAAATGAGAATAACATGAAAAAGTGAATTATTCTTGGTTGCTTGGTATAAAAAGTCAAACCTAGTTATTACATCGACTCATACATAGAGTAAATTATTTCAAAATAATTGTTGAAATGTTGATTGTTATGGCTCACAGATTATGAAAACTCAAAATTCAGTGTCTTAGAATATTATGTTTTTACCTTTTTGTATGTTATTTTATGTATTTATATGGACCTATAGGTCTGGAATAAAGTATTAAGTGAGAATATTACATGCAATCAGTAAAAAAAAAGGATATTTTAAACAGAAATGTCACAGAGACCTCAGAAAAGTTTTGCTGCTCTCTGACTTTTTTCCAAGTTTTCTTCCAATTTTCTGCCTTTTTGACTATTTTTGCCACCTCAAACTTATTTTTATTACCACTTCTTGCCATTTTTGGTTCTTTTCAGCACTTAGATTATTGCTCTTGCAAAGGTAGCCTTCAACAGTTTGTCTCTTTAGTTGAACAGGGTTTAATAACACTGGTATAGAGCATAAAACATCTGCAAAATTTGTATCTGGTATTCTGACACATTTAAGTTTAAAGAAATATTGCACTATCTGTGATTAAAATATTGCAGCAGGCCATGGTGCAGTTTAATCTAACTTGTATTTAATTGCTCAGCCTTATTATGCATATGCAGGTAATCCCTGCAGGTGTTTCTCTCTTACTTTTCTCATTTACCTTCAGCTGTGACTGTGTGAGACTGAACACGCAAGAATAAAATGGTTTTTAGATTAATGTATTAGTCATCTCGGTCGTCATGAACCTGTGGTTTTCCACCTCGTATTCGTATAGCCATGAAGTTCCCACGTCTGAAAGTTTTCTCAGTAAACTAGTTTTCACGTGTCACACAGGAAGGGCAGCTCTTAACACAGTGGTGAGTATTTCAGTGTTATCACACCTCGTTTAAAAACGTGGACCTCTGACGCCGTTGCTGCATTGGTGTTGCATTGCTGAAGCCGAGGCTCGCTGTCAGAGCTCCGTCTGGATTCTCACGTGTTATTTGTTTTGTTTTGTTTTTGTCTCAGGGGCTCTGCCCATCGTCTATAGCACCCTGCTGTGCTACCCATTCATCCGCACCGTGGCGCTG
>RPOG01002717.1:0-34741 GCA_008086565.1 Thalassoma bifasciatum
CATGAAGGAGCATTTTAGGGCTGTATTTTGTCTTCATTCAGTCTGGTTCTGTGCCGTCAGGTTTAAATGTCATTAAAAACCCGTCGCTGACTTATTCCTTTGCATCTTGTAAGTGATTTGTTCAGAGTCAGAAGCTGCAGAGACGACATTCTCTGACCAATGAGTGACCGGCAGTCCGTCCACGTCACCTTTTAGTATCGGCTTTACTCGCTTAGAACCAGGGTAGAGTAGGTACTAAAAACTGGCGTCTGATGTGTAGTACCGCGCTAATGGAAATGCAACACAAACCGGGTAGAGGCGAGTAGAGTAGGGCCAAGACGGGTCAGTGGAAAAGGGCCAAAAGTTTCTAGTCTGTGAAACTCATCCCTCGGCAAACGGCATGGACATTGTAGCTGCTGGCAAGGATCTAAAGACCCACTTTAGCTCTTTACCTACCTTTACTCAACCCAACGCATGGTAACTACGGACGATGGGCTCTAATTTAGGTACTTTGGAAAAGGATTCCTTTCTGAGTCGTTTAAAATGCATTTCCCTTCATTTAATTCACCCATATGTCCTGCTGTAATATTCCAATCACAGACTGTGATTTTTTTTTAGCCTCTAATGTGTCAGAATACCAGAAAAATACCCAAAATTGTTGAAGACTAGAAAGAAGACCTATGCCAGAGAACAATTTCAGTGGTGAAGAGTTGCAAAAACAGCAAAAAGTAGCAGTAAAAATAAGTTTAAGGTACCAAAAATGGTCAAAGGGCAGCAAAAATTGGGAAGAAACTTGGAAAAATTGTCAGAAAGTAGCAAAAATTTTCAGAAATCTGACATTTCTTCTTTTCATATGTTTTATCAATGTTATGTAATATTTCACTCTCTTGAAACATTGAATTTTGGGTTTTTATTATTCTTTAGCCATAATCATCAACATGTCATGAAATAGAGGCTTGATTTTATTCTCTCTGTGTACAATGTATCAATCTAATAACTGGGTTTCACCTTCTGAAATGAGGGACAAAAAATATTAAACTTTTTCAGGGCATTCCACTTTTTTTATTTGTACCTATGTATGCAAATAGATTTTCTTCTGTGTTTGTCTTTTTCTTTTTAGAAATCAAGCTATTCCCCCCTCCTGTGTGTTTTCTTACTCATAATGAGAACGATAAAAATAGAAAAATAACTCCCTCTAATGTAGCAATTGATAGCAGCACCTAATATGGGGAACCTAGAAATAATGGCACAATAAATTGCAGATTGCAACGTAGGGAAAAATAATCCTAATTAGATTATTTCTGGAAATCGTTCAGCTTCAGTTTAAATACATAAAAATATCAGAGTTCAGAAGGTCATGGTTTATACCATTAATGTCTGTGAGGAATCTGACCTTAGATGGCTTATAGTAACATGAAAAGGGGGGCGACTGCTGCTGTTCATTAAAGGATGGGTGAACCTCTCCTCCCCTGTGTGTGTGTGTGTGTGTGCACCTGAACGTGTGTGTAGTATGTCTGGTCTTGGTTCTTCACCCAAAAAGCTCTGCTGCATGTTTTCATTCGGAGACGCTTGGTACAACGCTCGTCCCACACATGCATGCACACACTCGTCTCTCTCAGCTAAGGTAATTATGTATAAGTTGTGTGTGCATGTGTGTGGTGGAGGGTAAGGGGGGACTTTTTTTAAATACAGAGGGCTTGATAATTACGGGTTAAATGAGTGCTCTCAGTCAGCCTCCCTGAGTGTGTGTAAAAAAAGGAAGGCGCAGCTAAAGCCACTTCAAGGCTGGCTAATTACCCCGAGGAAGAGAGGAAGCATAAATGGACGATTTTGTGGCTATAATGTTACAGCAAAACGGCAACATCAACCTCAGCACGTGAAACAGAGCCACAGCGACGTTTGATCCCTCATACACACACACACACACACACACACACACTCACACACATGTACTGAATCTCTTGAGTTGCACAATTTGTCGCGTTCACTGTATGTTCGCATGATACCCGTGCAGAAAGCTTCATTTGTGCATCCATCTTTTTGTGTAACCTTTTGAAATAGCAGTTTTTGATGAGTCATGTTACAGCCATCTGGTTCTTTTAAATCTGTGTACCCATGCTCAGTCAGATTTTAATGTCATGGAACCACTATAATAGTCGCATTGTGGTAGATCCCGCTGCCAATATCAACAACTCAGTTTGGGGATTTTCCCCGCAGAATGTCACCATCGCGACAGCTCGTAAAAAATAAAGTCTCATCACTTTGCTTCACCAGAACAGAGCTGGAGGAAAGAAGTTAATCCTAGGAGTTTCATAAATATCCAAGTTGTCATGAACATTACAATTTTTAAGTTATTGATGCAGTGTGAGAATCAATTAGTTGTGTCCATGTTGCCTAAGATGCAACATTGGTTTTTGAAAATTACGCCCATGCAGCTCACGCACACACAGGATTCTGACTTTTAAAAGCACTTCAGTGTCAATAGCAAAGAACTATCTGTTTGTTTGTGTTTTGTAACCGTTGAAAAACCAAATGAGAATTCCCTTGTTTGACTTTTAGTGCTCTTCTTAGCACTTCCAGAGATCTAAATATGAGAATTTTTCCCATTTCAAACATGTATCACAAATGATTTGTACGCTGTGGACTTGAACTACTAAGGTGTAATCAGAATTTGCGAGTGCTACACTGCAAAAACTGAAATCTAAGCAAGTCATTCTGTCTTATTTTTAGTCAAATTTGTCTTACTATTCTTGATTTGAGTCACATTTACTAGTCAAGGTCATAAAAATGTCTCATTTCAAGTTTTTTAAAGACAAAAATGAGGCATCAATTGCTTGTAACAAGTAAAATAGAATCTGCCAATGGGATAAGATAAAAGATTGTTTTAAGACATCTTTCTAATTTCAAGAAACTTCTCGGGTGAATTCGTCTTATCTCATTGGCAGATTTTTTATGACTTGTTACAAGCAATTTACACCTCATTTTTGTCTTAAAAAAACTTTAAATAAGACATTTTTTTAACCTGGTCTTGTGAATGTGGCTCAAATTAAGAACAATAAGACAAATTTTACTACAAATACGACAGAATGACTTGCTTAGATTTCCGTTTTTGCAGTGTACCATCTGTTTACGTGGATAAACAGACATGATTCATGACACATTGGAGGAGCGGACCTCAAACATCAAGGTCTGCTCTGGCACTGTTTTGAATTTCCGAAAACACTTCGGCCCACAAGGCTCTTTCTCCACCTTTCAGTGTTTCTTCTTCAGGTCATTACAAATCCAGTCCGACTCATCTAAACCTACTCTAACTCCTGCCCCCTTCCCATCCTGAAACATCCCACCCTCCGGGCTCTCTTGTACAGAGGCAGTACGTTTTGTTTCTGTGTGTATCACCATTAAAAAAGGTTTTAGCAGCTTGGTCTTAACTCCACAGCTGGTGTGTAGCATCCATGAGATGTGTGTGTTCATGTGGGGCGAGCGTGTGGAAGCTCTGACTTTAAGTGATAAGGTATTCACTTTGTTTCTCAGCAGGAGGTCCAGCAAGAAGCAGCAGATCTTCCCCTCTGTAGTGCTGATCGTACACTTCACACACAGATACGCACTCATACACACACACACACACACACACATGCAAATGGATCTTTATAGAAAGAAGAGATACACACACAGGCTTGTCCATCTTTGCATTCAAAGTAAAACAACTTAAAAATCTTCACAGATGTCAAAGCCCTGCTCAGGTTTCAAAGAATTAGCACACACACACTACACATCTCTCTCTCTCACACACACACGCACGAACATGCCGTGGCTCACATCTTTGCAGTGTAACTGTGTCCAGGCTGCCGTGTAGCTGCCTCCAACTCTCCATGAGTTGCCGTGGCGTATCGTATGTCAGCCAGCATGCTGTGAGCATTAGCAATAACTGGATTTCACATAAGTTATTGAAAGCCATTTGTAAACAGAAACATGAAAGCAAACAAGCTCGCACGCACACTCACTCGATCATCAAAGGCTTATCGATCAAATGGGCCTCCTCCTTCTCCGTCTCCCAGTTCCACTGAAAAACCAGCGAGAGCAAAGTACGGCCGGTCTGTTTGTTCCAAACCATGTTTCAAACATCCAGCTTTGCTGCTTTCTGCCTCGCATGCATGTTTGTTGATTTATGTATGTGTGCATATGAAAAAGTGTGCGAGTAGGAATCAGATTTTTTAGGCAAATGACGGCAGGTTAATGCAGTTTAAATACGATCACATTGGACCAAAGTTTAACTTTCAAATTTTCTTCCCAAAATAAACCTTATGTGTGATTGTTGCAAAAAATCTCAAGCCACTTTGATACATGTGATTTAGGAATGTCCTAGGTTTATTCCTGACTTTCAACATTTGATGTACTTTCCAAAATTATAAGAGGAGATTTAGAAAAATCTACCTGGTGACACAAAATGCAATCCTGAAAAACTTCACACAAAACTCTCTTTCCACACTCTTGTTGCGAGCACGAGATCTTCACAAGATTTGCTGACATGGTGCAGTCATTGCATGAGAATCTCTTGACCAAGGTCTGCTCATGACCTTAGTGTTTAGCCTCGTTTCCACCAGGCAGTCTGGTACGGATCAGTACAGTTTGGTTCGGGTCAGATCAGTAAAGCCTGATCCTGTGCACGTTTCCACAGCCAACCGTACCCTGCTTGATGGGCCGGATGGCGAGAGCCGCGTCAGCTACATAACAGCGTGACGTCATTGCAGCGCTACACAGTGTACCCCTCAAATAAATGCAACGAAGAAGAAATTAGCGGCATTGTAAACAAAGAGAAAGATGGAGGACATACAGCAACTCTTCTACTTTGTGATCAGCTGTGGCTCTTTATTCCATAACGCAGTGAAGCTTTGTTTCAGGAAAGGCTGCGTGCGGGGTTGTGTGTTGTTCTTTATTACCACTGTCACACGGGAAGTTACTGATCTTTTAACCAATCAAAGTACTGCAGTGATTATAGCCCCACCCCTGGGGCCGGTTTGGAGCGGCTTGGCACCCCAACGGAAGGGTACTGAAAAGTGGAGCGGTACGGGTCGCTTATTAGGGGACCCGTCCCGGTTTTAGTCTATGGAAACGCCACAAAATGCAAACTGAACCGATCTGCTTGGTGGAAACGAGGCTTTTGAGGTCCGCCTCTTGTAGCAGGCCTGCAGAGAGCTGTCCAACTAACTGGACGGGGTTCATGCTGACTTACTACTTGCAAACCACCTCACACATCCATCTACATGTAAAATTGTATCCTTATATGTACTTTGGTACTCAGATTTTATGACCTTTTTTTTGCACAAATAATTCTGTTTTCTCTTTTATATTCTATATTCTGAATCTTTATACTGTGGTTCACCGTTGAGTATTGCAACATCAATCCTCTGTATTCCCCACAAATATTGAAGAATCTATGATAAAGCTTCCTTGAGCTTCAAAACACACTTTGCTGTCAGGCTTAATATAATCAAAACAGAAGATAGTCGTACACTTTTTTCATTACGCTTTTAAAATGATTGTTAGATCATGAGTGTAAACCATTGACTGTATATAGAATGGACAGCGTGCTTCCGCCTGTCACCGTTCTACGTTTTTGAAGCCAAAAACCCCGTTTCTCTAGCCGCCATTGAGCATCCAGAGTCTGCGCAGTAGAGAATTTCCGGTGGAGCAGAGTAAAAAAGAGAAATAAAAATATTTATTTCATCTTCTTCAGAAGGTTTAGTCTCCTTTTGGCTCTTTCCTGAAGTTTCTTATATCCCCGATAAAAACTACTCACGAACGGCAGCTGTCAACTATCGTAAAACGAAGCTTATGTCGCGGTTTTTAACGTCCAATAACTAATGAAAAACTAACTTCTCAGGAAAAAAAACACCTGAACACCATGCAGCCAAATGACATCGTCATACTACCTTAGTGTATCCTACTCTCTTTGCAAAGATGCTCCATAGCATTAAAAAATTTCAAAAGGGCCGAGTATAGACCTTATGTACCCCTCCGCCCCGAATACTGGATATGACGTCGGTCTGTGGTCCCCCGCCCCGAATACTGGTATACTGCAGCCAGACACCAGGGGGCGGGGCATCTGCTGGAGGCTTCAGTTTGAGCCGAACGTCATTACTTCCACTCATTATACAGTCTATGGTTTAAACAGGGATATGTGATGTTTGGAGGAAGCCTCAAGTGGACACTAGAGGAACTGCAGTTGTTTGCATTTCATGATTGGTCTCATTCTGATAAGTAGATGTGACTCCTTCATATCTTAAAACACTTTTGAGAGTATGATTGCAACGAATGGCTATAGAGAAAGAGAAGTTTTTGATTTGTGGCACCAAAAGAAAAAGCTCCTGCTGCCATTTGAATGCAATTTAGAGTGAAAAAGTTGGAATATTGATTTAATTCTTGACTTTTTTCTGTCTCGTCAACAGTCCAACAAAGTGTCGGTGGTGCAGCAGTCTCACGGGATGCATCCTCTGACGTCCCTCCTGCCTTACAGCAACGAGCACTTCAGCCCCAGCCCCCCACACCTGCCCACAGACATGAGCCAAAAGACAGGTAAGAACACACCCACACATACACACACACATACACACACACATAATGACACACACTGATCCACTTTCTTGTTGAAATACTGAATTAAACAACAATATCTGGGACACATACAACAAAGAGCTATGAGTAAACACTGACATACTTCAGACAGCTGCTGAAATCCTTCACACACTCTCATACACACACACACACACACACACACTCAGATCTGTTTGTGTTACCCACTCATCATTCATCACAAACACACACACTCACACACACACAAGCATCGTCATCTTTTTTTACCAGCAACAGACACACACGAAATTTAATACAACAAATCAAGATTTTATTCTCATTTTATGTCCCAACCCTTCACTTACACACATGCTCACACACACTCTCAAACACACAGTATGTTCATGTTTGTCAACCCCACATCCAACTTCTCTTCCCTCACACATGAACACACACACACACACACACACACACATGTATGTCGAGGCACGCACACAGTGTGTGAAGTGGCAGCCCCGGCTCCGTCAGCCAGTGGCGGTTCCACAGCGGCTCTGAAGTGGCATGCTCTTCTGAAGGGACCGCCAGCCACACACACACACACACACACACACACACAGAGTCAAAGATGGAAACAATTAGAGTGACAATCGCACAAGCCATCACTACAGCACACACACGGTTCTCCTTAACAAGCACTGTACATACAAACACAAAGTGCTGCTCTGTTTGAAAGTCACAAACAAACACACCCTGACATTTAGACGCTGCTGGGTTTGGGGACTTTCAGGGGAGGCTGGAGGGGTGGCATCACCGGTGGCTTCTCTCTGGATTCTTTTGGCGCTTTTCCACTATACAATTCCAGCTCTACTCTACTCTACTCTACTCGGTTTGGTTATCTCTTCCTCTAGCCCGACTACAGACTCACGGTGGGCGTGGATCTTATAACACAGCTGCGCTAAAGTGCTGCGCAGAAGTGCGTGCATGTTCTTCTATAACGCCACACAAACATAATTTTGTACTGACATCTGTGCCACCGTGATCTTTAAAGGAAAAAACAAAGCTTTCAAAAGATTTCATTAAAGTAATACAGCGGCTCAATGTCGGGCGTCATGACAACGGAGGTAAACAACACGGACCACGACGACGTGCGCCTCCTTTTGCTTCCTCGACGAAGGACTGTAGTTGAGAAGGGACCTAGGTCACTCTAGTGAAATTAAAAACTAAAAACCCGGACCATAAGCAGAGATTTTTTGTTGATCAATCATTCTTCTTTGAACTGGTTTTTCCTTTTTGGTTCCCTGTGGATTAATGGACTGATTGGTGCTTAAAGGCTCTTTATTTCAAAATGTTGACATTTTTTTATCTTATACTTTTGCCTTTTTCTCAAAATTTTGACCTTAAATGTGAAAGTTTAGACTTTTTTTTCACATAATGTTAAATTGATTTCTTAAAATTTGGACTCTTATCTCAAAATTTTGACTTTTTTTTCTCAGAATTTTGTCTTTACTTCCCAAATTTTTTCTTTTTATCTTAAAATATTGACCTTTTATCTAAACTTTAGAAACAATTCTTACCTTCAATTTTCATCCTCACATTGGAGTAAAAGCTTTTGGTGGTTTAATGAAACTTTCTGTCAAGTTTTTAAATGTTTCTGTACATTGTGGAAACTTCAATGAAGCTTGACTTGAAGAAAATCATGAATTGAATTGAAATCGCAATTAGATCTTATTCTAAAATCGTTCAGCCCTAGTCAGACCATCCTTTGCTGCAGTTTTAATTCTCAGACTGTTGACAGGTCAGAGACTAAAGTGATCCAAACTGAGCTCTGAGAGGGGGGCAGAGGTTTAGCACCGAGGTGTTGACAGGTGTGCAGAGAATGACATCACAGGTGAGGCAGCCCCTACCTGCGAAAAGCTGATGAATGATGTGAGGAGTGACGTAAGGTAGAGAGTGTCCCAGGAAGTGAGTATCTGCACTCTCTCTATCTCTCTCCCTCTTTATCTGTGTGTGTGTGTGTGTGTGTGTGTGTGTGTGTGTGAGAGATGCAGGTTTGAAGCAGGTGGCTCAGTCTGTCATTAAGAGCTGAGTCACTATGCTAGCGTCAAACAGGGACACACACACACACACACACACACACACACACACACGAACAGAGTCGAGACCAGACAAGGAGAGCATTTTCGAAGGATAAAGGGGATTTCCAGACGCAGCAGGCAGAAAATTGCCTGAGGTCACACTCTGATATCTAATCAGACAAGAATGGACTTTTGTTCACCTGAGGTTTGATTTGGATTCTTGTGCCTTCACCGCTTTTTGCTTTTGATGCTATCTGAAAAAAATCTTGTAAACATTAAGATTTAAGTCCAATCATACACTACAAAAACTGAAATCTAAGCAAGTCATTCTGTCTTATTTTTAGTCAAATTTGTCTTACTATTCTTGATTTGAGTCACATTTACTAGACAAGGTCATAAAAAATGTCTTATTTCAAGTTTTTTAAAGACAAAAATGAGGTGTAAATTGCTTGTAACAAGTAAAAAAAAATCTGCCGAATGGGATAAGATAAAAGATTCTTGTTCTAAGACATCTATCTAATTTCAAGAAACTTCCCGGGTGAATTCGTCTTATCCCATTGGCAGATTTTTTTGACTTGTTACAAGCAATTTACACCTCATTTTTGTCTTTAAAAAACTTGAAATAAGACATTTTCATGACCCGGTCTGGTGAATGTGGCTCAGATTAAGAACAATAAGACAATTTTTACTACAAATAAGACAGAATGACTTGCTTAGATTTTAGTTTTTGCAGTGTGTCTTGATGATGGTTGATTTTAGTGAGCAACTCAGGAGCCTTCACCTTTTCTGCATCTGACACTCTCGTTTGGTATTCCTAAAATGTAAAAATGTAAAAATAAGTCATGAATTCCAAAGAAAATACCAATGTTCTTTTGTAGCCAGTAAGAAATCCACAAGTTTAAAGTTTTCGGGCCCTCAGATTTTTTCTTTTCTTTTCTTTTTTTGTGAATTTCACAAGTCTTGCTTTAATACCTGAGACTCAAATAGTGTCCTGTGAGTAGGGATGGATATTGATTAGATTTTACTGATGCCAAAACTATTATCGATTCCGCTTATCAATCCTTTTATTGATCTTCCTGTGAATTTTTTGTGAACAAAAAAGTAGTGATATAAAGTCTTAGTTAGATACGTCCTTGCAGTTTTCATCTATATCCAGGTGCTCAGTCTTTTTGCTTATAGTTTGTCAATTTATGTCAACAGAAATTTATCTCTGTATTAATTCAGTTATCTTGTTGTATCTGTCAGGAATTTAAGTCTAGTTCTGCAAAAATAAAGTGTTACAGTGTTTGGAAAGCCTGTTTATTTTCTCCGGCAGGGCACTGTTTGGCATTGGCAGAGAAGATTTGGCAAATTTTTCATTGAGAAAGACGTAAACTGCCAAACACAAATGTCCTTCATTTTTTTTGCTAAGTTTAGATAACTTGCTCGCTCCTGAAGGGTTGAACTTTTCTTATTTTGCCACTAAAACAAAGAAGTTGTACCTGTTTTCAGTTTCTTAGAAATCAGCTGGATTTTTTAGCCTTATAGAAATTTTCTTAAAGCGGGTGATTCTTAAATTACAGTTTCCTCCAGGTTTACCTTTGAGCTTCTGCGATAATCATTTGATCTCTCGTAATTCTAGTGGTCTTCCAGGACTTTCTTTCTCTCTGTGCTCGCTCTGTAATTAAAGCACTCGAGCATCACTTACATGTTCAGGTTGAAAGAAAACCACAGATATGATTACTGTTTGTGTCTTTCTTCTTTAATCTTTGTTTTTGCCTCGTGTCTCGGTCAAAAACACCGACAGAGTGTGAAATCCAGGAGGACGTTTAGAGGAGATGTTCATATTGTTGCTCCTGTTTCACTGCATTCAGAGTTTTCCTAGATTACTACAACAATCACTCCTTGCTCATTCTTTGGTTATAGATCTTTTTTGAAGTTTTTAACTCACAGCTATAACTTTTTTCTTACATCAGGGTTTAGTTCCTGCACTGCAAAAACTGAAATCTAAGCAAGTCATTATGTCTTATTTGTTGTAAAAATTGTCTTATTGTTCTTAATTTGAGCCACATTCACCAGACCAGGTCATAAAAATGTCTTATTTCAAGTTTTTTAAGACAAAAATGAGGTGTAAATTGCTTGTAATAAGTCAAAAAAATCTGCCAATGGGATAAGACGAATTCGCCCGGGAAGTTTCTTGAAATTAGAAAGATGTCTTAAAACAAGAATCTTTTATCTTATCCCATTGGCAGATTTTTTTTTGACTTGTTACAAGCAATTGATGCCTCATTTTTGTCTTTAAAAAACTTGAAATAAGACATTTTTATGACCTTGTCTAGTAAATGTGGCTCAGATTAAGAACAATAAGACAAATTTGACTAAAAATAAGACAGAATAACTTGCTTAGATTTCAGTTTTTGCAGTGTAATGATTAAATTCAGGAGGAAATCAGACAGATATCATAACAATCATATGTTATATTATTCATCAGCTTCTTATGCACTTTTAAAACATACAAACACTTGTTTTTCCTTATATGTGATCACGGTTGTTGAAGAAAAATAGAGGTGACCAAACCTCTTCTTTTGCTGAGTTTATTTCAAAAAATCCCCCCGAATATTTTGGGTTTTTCTCAGCTTGTCCTACAGACCATTGACTCTTTTCATCATAGTCATTGTTGGGAATTTCAGCTGAGATAAAGAAGTCAAATTAATGAGATGAAAAGTCAAATTTTGAGCTTAAGAGTCAGAATTTTGAGCTCAAAGAAAAACTTTTAGCCAAAAATCAAAATTTTGAGATGAGTCAAAATGTAAAACAAAAAGTGTCTTGTGAGATAAAAAGCCAAATAACAGGAAAAATGGCAAAAGTCATAATCATCTGATCAAGTCAGGTTTGAGATGAAATGTCAAAGTGATGAGATAAAAAGTCAAATTCTGAGATAGGAAGACAGAATTTTGAGATATTGAGTCTAAATTCTGAGATAAAATGTCACATTATGAGACAAAAGTTGAAATTTTGACTTTTCCTCTCAGCATTTGGCCTTTTATCCAAAAAGTAAGACAAATTTGACTAAAAATAAGACATAATGACTTGCTTAGATTTCAGTTTTTTGCAGTGTGTGTTGATTTTCCATCAGAGCCCTGAAAACATCTTTACATCTGCTGAAGACACTTAGTGAAGAACTTGTCATCATTTTTCAGCTTCATGATTCATCTCTTCATTTAACCATTAATTAACCAGATGAAGGACCCACTGTTTTCTGCTTGATCATGTTTTAAGAAATAAAACTCTGAGTTAAAATAGTGTAAAAATAAAGCCAAGAATGATTACTCTGATTTTCCCGAGCCTCATGTGTGTCACACTCTGGGCCCAGCTGGTGGTCCAGTCACTTCTGACTTTCTCTACACTCAGCAAAAGCAGCCGATCCGGCTCTGTCACTTTGCTTTGACTGTGTTTCAGGTTTGACTGTGGGCTCGGACAATAGAGCGTGAAATAAAACGGAGAAAAGAGAAACGAAACACGCCTGCTCGCGCTCACTCTCTTATTTAGGTTAAGTGAAACTGTAGTCTCATGTGATCTTCAGGAATTACTGTACACGTGCTGCAGAGGGAGAGAGTCAACCTGCAAACAGCTTCAGACGCATGAACACGGCTTTTAGACCTTAAAAGAGTTTAACGGTATTTATAAAGAACTGGTAAAAGTCAAATCTCACATTTCGAATTTTAAAAATGTTAATTATAAATTTCATTTTTGGTAATTTTATGAAATATGCAGTTAACCATTATGATGCATCACCTCTTCTTTTTATCACCCTGTGAAAACTCAGAATATTGGAGGTCAGTTTATGGAGCCTCATAAAGTCACAAATTTTCTGATTCTTACCTGATAAACTCAGGTATGCTCAACAGCTTTGATTTTCTATGGTTGTGTTTGTTTTGATTTGTTTTTTTGTTGTTTGTTTTTTGTTTCATGATGATTTCTTATCCAATGGAATAAGATAAAAGATTCTTGTTTTAAGACATCTTTCTAATTTCAAGAAACTTCCCGGGTGAATTCGTCTTATCCCATTGGCAGATTTTTTTGACTTGTTACAAGCAATTTACACCTCATTTTTGTCTAAAAAAAACTTGAAATAAGACATTTTTATGACCTGGTCGGGTGAATGTGGCTCAAATCAAGAACAATAAGACAAATTTTACTACAAATAAGACAAAATGACTTGCTTAGATTTCAGTTTTTGCAGTGTGTCTTGATGATGGTTGATTTTAGTGAGCAACTCAGGAGCCTTCACCTTTTTTGCATCTGACACTCTCGTTTGGTATTCCTAAAATGTAAAAATGTAAAAATAAGTAATGAATTCCAAAGAAAATACCAATGTTCTTTTGTAGCCAGTAAGAAATCCACAAGTTTAAAGTTTTTAGGCCCTCAGATTTTTTCTTTTCTTTTCTTTTTTTGTGAATTTCACAAGTCTTGCTTTAATACCTGAGACTCAAATAGTGTCCTGTGAGTAGGGATGGATATTGATTAGATTTTACTGATGCCAAAACTATTATCGATTCCGCTTATCAATCCCTTAGATAAGCTTAGATTTCTGTTTTTGCAGTGCAGTTTAGCAGCTGGGCTTCTCAGCTACTGAGCCATGATAGTGTAGATCAGTTTAGTTTAGTTTAGTTCAGTTGATGGGGGCCTTGTATAACAAAAACTGTCAAGCCAGAGTTGGCTATAAATCTACTTTTTAACTTTTGGTATAAAAGAATATACAATACAAATGACAAAAACAAACTAGCATTTAGAGTAAAACATACTAAACAGAAGTCCATCACTAATAAAAACACATTTAGAATTACTTTTTAATGTCTCAAGTTGATTCATTTGGATTATTTAAGCACCGATCACGTGATTTTTTTTTTCCTAGACCCATGATTTCAGGAACACTAAGGCATGAGAATGTAGTTTGACACTTATCCACTTCAAACAAGTAAAGTTAATTAATTAATGGGCCTGAAGCAAAAGACATGAATATTGTTGCTGGATCGTGTTTATGTAAGGATTCAATTTAACCTTCATTTGTGGTGTTCATTGAATTTAAGTCCATGTAGTGTCTTCAACTACAGAGTCATATCTTTTTGGCTTTACACGTATTCTCTGAATCCCCAATAGAAACTCAAAACTCATCTGTTTCATAATACCTACTGTATTTAACTGTTCCTTATTCTATTGCTTTTATGTTGCTGTTTTTAACTTTATTTTGTTTTTATGTGTTTTTTACCCTTTGTAAGGCGACCTTGAGTGTCGTGAAAGGCGCCTTGAAATAAAATGCATTATTATTATTATTATTATAATAGGATTATGTGCAGTTGAGAGCAGACCCTCAAATAACCTTTTTTAAATAAGGTCACGTGACTCACCTTTTGAATGCCTAATATGATTGGATAAGGAGCTCCAGGTGTTTTTTCTTCTTCTTCTTATCTGTTTGGCATCACACAACTTTTTCATCGATTAGTTTTTCCTGTCCTAAATTTTTAAAAATGTGTTGCTGGGATTACATTTTTAAACTAGACAATTTGCATTACCTTGCAGAAAATGCATTAAAATGCCGAAGCTAAAGAAAGTGAAGTGTGAAAATGTTAAAAGAACTGACCAAATGTTGAGCTTGTGAAATAAAATGCTGAATCAGTATTTCAACATAATTAGAAGATAACTTTTACCAAATAACACTCTTCAGTTCAAACAAGTAATTAATCATCTTTGCACTTTTTTCCAATCAAAAAAACGCTGAAAAGAATGAATCACTGACTTTAACTTCATTCATGTCACCTTGTTAGTTGAACGCAATAATTTCAAGTTTGACCCCATTACTGCTGTAACAAACCAGATACATTTACACGTAACCAGTTGACATAATAAATTGAATTAAAGTCAGTGTTTCCTTTTTTTTTGAGTATAGATAAAAATTAAATTTCATTTTTTATTTGTAAGTATAGTTTAAGATTTCAATTCAAGCTTTCAAAATTATTATTCTGTTGCTCAACTTGGTCAAATCTTAACACTTTTTTGTTGAGTGTTTAATTATTTAATAATAAATAACAATTATACATTTATTTGTATCTTACTTTTCAATATTCTCAAAGGCACTTTACAGGTAACAGATATAAAAGACACATTAAAAAGTAAACAGACACACAAAAAAAACAAATGCAATAAAAAAAGAACCTCTTTCATATCAAACAAAAAAATCTATTTCATCTGTTTTATTCTGTTTTCTGATTCTTTTTTACAGTTTTCCCATCTGATCATCTTATTCATCGATACCTTTTTACATTCCTATAAGTTTTTTTTGTACAAATGAAGAACTTAAATAAGTAGAGACGCATTATGAGAAAAAGAACATTTGTGCAACAAATAAAGTTGGAGTTAGATTGTTTCATGAGGAAAACCTGCTAAACATTAAGAGAGGAAATTTGAATTTCTCATAATGGAAATGTGGTTTTTTTTTCTGTATTAAAATGAATTACGGATAGTGAGTCACTTTGCCTAAAAAACCAACCTCAGCATTTGAAAATCAGAAACGGTGTATTGGAAATGAAACGTGATGAATAATAAGACAAAAATGGAGGTCAGTATAAACAATGTGCGACACTTTTCATTTGAAAAACAAGACATCGACACTGAGACCAACTAGGAAATTTTTTTACATATTTTACTCAGCTGGTCGAAATGACATTACACTGTGACATTTGAAAGAAGAAGAGAGTCTGAGAAAATACAGTGGTGTGGCCGACAAACAGTTCAGTAGACTCTTGAAGTTACGAACAGCACTTACACTCAGTCACCAATATTTGTGGTGTCGAGTAGTAGTCTCGTCCTTTCGATAAAAGTCTGGGAGGTGAAAGTCAAAATGTGCGTGTGCAAAAGTAGCGGTCGAGTGTGTGCCTGTGAAACTGAGTTTATTAAAGGGAAAGTTGAAAAAGGGCTCTACGACTATGCCTCTCACACTCTATCAGCGACACTAACAGTAATTTGTCAAAAAAAAAAAAAGGGGCATTCCAATGAAAACTGCCCCATGCTGGTTTACCAACATCAGCGCTGTCGATCTGAAGCAAAAACACAGGTTACAGGAAAAAAAGGCGACGTTTTTCCACTACATTTAAACAACAAAACAAAACATTTTCTTTGTGTCAACGATCTCTGTTCTCAGAATATAAAAAAAAAACCTCACTGTTATTTATTTAAAATACCATCTGTTTCTCAACTGGGTGTAAATATTTAAACAGGAATTTTATCAAAAGGAAAGAAAGAAGGAAAACATCAGTTCAGAGAATTAATAAAAGAACAAAAAATCCATAAGAGCCTGAAGCAGACTGATTTAAGCCTCCGGCAAATCAACAATACAAGCTCTGTTTGTGCGTTTTAACAAGGTTTCTGCACAAAAAAAACATGTAACACTGAGGTGGAGGTAGAAGCAAAAACACAGATACAGAATCTTTCTTTGATTTCGTTGATATACAAACGACAGAAGTGGCACTATTCACTACAAAAATGGAAATCTAAGCAAATCATTCTGTCTTATTTGTAGTAAAAATTGTCTTATTGTCTTACAGACCAGGTCATAAAAATGTCTTACAGTTTTTGCAGTGTTCTAGCTGCATGCTGTAACAGATTTTACCCAGTGTCTTATTTTCTCCTTTTTTAATCATTATTATAAATGTTTATATTTTTAATCATCAATTTTTCATGCATTTGTCACAATGATATAACTATTATTTACCCAGCTTAATTGATTCAGCCTCATTTCTGGGAAACCTTTTTTTACCTAGTTACTTTTGCAACATTACTTCAGTTACACTGCAAAAAAAGTAATCTAAGCAAGTCATTATGTCTCATTTGTAGTAAAAATTGTCTTAGTATTTTTGATTTGAGTCACATTTACTAGACAAGGTCATAAAAATGGCTCATTTCAAGTTTTTTAAAGACAAAAATGAGGTTTAAATTGCTTGTAACAAGTCAAAAAAAATCTGCCAATGGGATAAGATAAAAGATTCTTGTTTTAAGAAATCTTTCTAATTTCAAGAAACTTCCCGGGTGAATTCGTCTTATCCCATTGGCAGATTTTATGTCTTGTTACAAGCAATTTACACCTCACTTTTGTCTTAAAAAAACTTGAAATAAGACATTTTTATGACCTGGTCTGGTGAATGTGGCTCAAATTAAGAACAATAAGACAATTTTTACTACAAATAAAACATAATGACTTGCTTAGATTTCCATTTTTGCAGTGAATAGTGCCACTTCTGTCGTTTGTATATCAATGAGATCGAAGAAAGATTCTGTATCTGTGTTTTTGCTTCTACCTACACCTCAGTGTTACATGTTTTTTTTTTGTGCAGAAACCTTGTTAAAACGCACAAACAGAGCTTGTATTGTTGATTTGCCAGCAGCTTACATCAGTCTGCTTCAGGCTCTTACACTACAAATAAGACAGAATTAGATGCTTAGATTTCAGTTTTTGCAGTGTGTCCTTCAGCACTGCTTTTGTAAGTAGTGACACTTCAGTCTGTTTTCAAAATATTCTATATAATTAGCCTAATAGCATAATTGTCCGAGTTATATTTCAAAGTTCTCAGAAAGGAACAAAAAGAAAACTTGAAAATCTGACAACAAATATTCCCTCACGGCCGTCATCACTCCTACTCCTTGCTCCTTTGTCAGCACCTATCAGACCGATATCTAATAACAGTGTTGATTGTGACACTCCTGGGACACTCTGTTTCTTGGGTTTGGGATCCAAAGGGTTTAATGGGGACAAATTTGTGGGATAACAAGTTGAAAAACATCTCCTGCTGAAACAGGTAGTGCTGTCAGGTATGTGAGTCCTTGTCTTCTCGTGCTGTGTTGATGCGTCTCAGAACTGCGCCTGAGGGCGAATAAACCAAACCGTGTGTTTACCACGCATGTTCGACTTTGTGTCACTTTGGGACAAGAGAAAATTCCTTCATGATGTCACTGAAACGACTTTTAAGCCTTTAAGGGAGCTGATGATGCTGATGATGGCACTGACTAAAGTGAAGCCTCTTAATGTAAAAGATCCACTGAGTAATAAACACTCCATCTCAACCTTTTGATGTTACTTATTTTCTTCTATTTACAAGTTACATTGCATGTATTTCATTCTTTATAAGACTCTAAAACTCTAAATTTTAGAGGAACAGATGTAAAGTTTACCATGCATCCAAACAAGGAGCAATACATGTGCAATTTCCATCCATTTTTGCTGCATGTGACCCATTTTTTTCTACCGTCTGAATGTTTTCCGAGTTTTCTCCCGATATTCACACATTTTTGCTACTTTTTGACTATTTTTTGCCACCAGAATTTTTTTTATAATAATAATAATAATAATAAATTTTATTTATAAAGCGCTTTTCTAGATACTCAAATACGCTTTACAGACATTAAAAACATCAATTAAAACAACACAGTAATGATAACAAAAATAATAACCTATAAAAATGAAAACAAGACAAAACAAAACCATGGAATACATTTAAAAGCGGTTAGACATTAAAAACACTTTTAAAAAGATTTTTTTTTATTGCCACTTCTTGCCTTACTTTTAATTTCTCCTATTCCAGTTTCCTTCTGCATCCACTCTCCATTCCTGTCCAAAAATAAATAAATAGAATAAAAGAGTATAAAAGCATTTAGTGACAAATATTTATTCTGCATTTTGTGCTGCGCTTGTAAAAAAGCTATAACAAGGCGCTGGATGCTTCCTGAACCTCCCTCAGTACAGGAATGGATTGGTATAGTGAATGAAATATATGTTATGAAGAGAATTACTTTTTGTTTGAGGTTACAGAAAGATAAATTCATGAATCTCTGGACCAAATGTGCTTATTATGTAAAACCCCTACAGACGGATTTTGTAGACTTCTCAGGGACCTGTTGACTCTGTCTTGTAGATTTAAATCTATTTATATTAAGTGTATTTTATTCTCTGTTACTCTTCCCTCTCTTAAATGCTTATTTCTTATTCTTACTTGTGCATGTTGCCTCTCAGATGTAAATAATTGAAAAATGTTCAACTGTGGACTGCCAAGGATATGAATAATACCCCTTTCTTTGTATTATATTTTTACTAATGCTGTCCATTTACAAAAATAAAGAATTAAAAAACAAAAAAGAATATAAAAGCACAAAAATATAAGTTAGAAAAATGTGCTTTCCCCCAGTGAAATATTATAGTAGTACTCCACTGTCTGTTGATACTGATCCTCTCCCTGTAACTGTCCAACCGCCCTTTTCCTCCTTCTGACCTCGCCGAAGTCAGGGCAAACACGTGGGAATATTATACTTCACGTTCCGATTATTCTCACTTCTAAATGGGAGTTTCCCATTTGTTGAGGCAGCGACCAAGGTGTGAGCAGCTGTTGTCTTTTTCGTTTCATAAACTAAGCTGAGCAGTAGGTGTGTATGTATGAGTGCATGTATGTGACCATGCCAATCATTGATTATATTGCAATGTTTTGTTTTTTTGTTTTTTTTTCTATAAACTTATGTCTTATACCGATGATGACTTATGATCAATTTCTTAAAAAGATTTCCATCAACTTTGCTGTGTGGGTGTGTGTGTCCCTCTTCCCTTCCCTAAACGCATCACCATCAAAGGTGTACTACTGGCATTAACTTATAGTTACTTATTTACTGATTCCTATATTTCTCTTTACTTACTTTTGAGCTCTTCACCCCGGCAATGTTATTTCTGCTCTTGTTGACATGAGAGGGGTGTTATGGTTTGTGGGGGTTTTTTTTTTCTCTTCTCTTCTCTTTCTAACTTATGATTTACTTACGCAGTTGTCTATTTATTTTCTATTATAGCCTTAATACTGCTTGTTAATTTAATTATCTTATCTGGGGGGGTTGTTTTTTGTTTTGTTTTTTTTTAAAACCACCCCACCCCCCACTTTACTTTTACCAACTGACACAGGGTTGACACGACAAATAAAACTTGAACAAACTTATTTTATACGAAATTTTTTTTTTTTTTTGTCTTTTTACACGAGCGACTCCAAAATGCTCTATGTCTTTGAAAATAAAACTTCCCCTCGACTTTCTTCAACATCCGTACTACATTTGTTATAACTACGGCTGGTTACAGTTCAATGTGATGCACGATGCTTGGACAGAATAAAAAACTAAACTGTCCACCACTGATATGAGATGAAAGCTAGAAAACAGGGAGGAAGAAAAGAGAGGTAAAAGGTAAAACAAAGGTGAGAAAGAGGACAGAAATTAGAGCCTAAAATGAAGAGGACGAGAAGCGAGGAAGGGCGTGGTGGGACAGACGAGGAGGGGAGGAAGGATGGCAGCGGTGAGACAGGTCGACTGACTCAGTCACATTCCTGTCGTCCAGATTTATTGTGGCTCGGGGTCCTGAAACAGGCCCGGAGCCGTGGCCAAATTACAGTCATCCAGAACATTCCTGCGCCGCAAACACAGGTTAGCAGTCGGGCCGCGCTAAGTGCTAGGTGCTGCCTGTTGACAAATGACTTCCTTTGAAGGGCACAAAGAAAAAGAGAGAGAGAGAGGGAGAGAGAGAGAGAGACAGGGTATTTAGTGTGTGTGAGGGAGCGAGAGGAGCCGACTGATTCATTTGTTGGAAAACATCTTCACCAAAAGTAGAGATGAGGATGTGTTTGTTTGGGTGTGTGTCTCTCCAGATCTGTGCATGTGGGAACCAGAAATAAACCAACAGGCTCCCAGCGGAGGGTGCCCCACACACACACACACACACATAAGCATCTCACACTCCTCTGAGATGGGAACATGAGTGTGTGACCTGTGTTATTAAGGCCATCGCGACTTAATACCAGGTTCCCAGACTGCTAATAACCCTAATAACATGCAGAACAGAGCAGGGGCCAAACCCAGAGGCCCCTGACCTCACCCTAATGAGTGTGTGTGTGTGTGTGTTTGTGTTTGTGTGTTTGTTTCAGAGGGTTGGAGCATTGATGAAGTGAATGACATCTTTAGTGATGATGTTAAAGTGTGTGTTTTTTCGTGTCCTGCAGGCGTTCACAGGCACCAGACCCAGGATCTCTCAGGGTACTACTCCCTCCCTCCAGGCGGTGTCGGTCAGATCACTCCCTCTATGGGCTGGTGAGCCTCACACACACACACACACACACACACACACACACACATCTGTACATGCTGTGACTCACTCAGTCTTTCATCCACTTTGTTTTGTTACGACTGTTCTCTAACATTTGGAGTTTCCTCAACATGAATGAACAACATGTCAGTCAGGAGAAATGATGTGGAGCTGAAACCTATAATACACATGAACAAAAATATTTAAAAAAGACTTCCTTTCCTTTTTTCTTTTACTCTTAAACCTGAACATTTTTCTATTTTTTTATTGGGGGAGGTGCAACTTTAAACTTTGGCTCCATAATGTCTCTATTTTTTTTATGTAGGCCACAAATATGAGGATTGATGAAAGCTTCAACTGATTTTAAACCCTTGACTTTAGAGTGACTTGGACCAGCTGCACATTAGAGACTGTAGCGCTACATTATGTAATAATGTAATAAATTTTCACTTCATTATGTAACCGATCTCCATTCATTTTTCAAAACAAATACTGCTGAAGAGTCATGTCATCAAGGCAGTTTGTGCGAGTCCTCCAGCCAAAGGAGTCACTTCAAATGGATCCTCACAGTCGCTTTAACTAATCAAATTAAAAATAAATTAATGTAGAGCATAATTTTGACTAGGGCTGAACGATTTTAGATAGAGATCTAACTGCGATCTCAATTTAATTTTATTTAAATCAAGCTTTAGTGAAGTTTTCCCAATGTAACATTTACCAAACTTGGCAGAGAATTACATCAAAACATCAAAAGTTTTTATTCTAATGCAACGATGAATATGAAAACTGAAAGTAAGAATTATTTTTAACTTTTAGATAAAAAGTCACATTTTTAAGATGAAAAGTGGAAATTTTGATAAATAAAGACAAAATTCGGAGACAAAAAGTGAAAATTTTGCGATTAAAAAAAAAATCCAAATTTGATGTTATCAATCTCAACTTTCTTATCAAGGGTCAAAATTTTTAGATAAAGGCAAATGTCTAAGATAGAAAGTCAAATTTTTGAGATTTAGCATCAAAATTTTGAAATGAAGGCAACATTTGAGATAAAAAAGCGGACATTTTGATATAAAAAGTCACAATTTCGAGATTTAAGTGGAAATTAGAAGACATAAAGACAACATTAATAGATTAAAGGCAAAACTTTGAAAAAAAAAGAGAAGATTTTGAAATAAATAGCCAAAGTTTGACTTTTCTTAAAACCCTAAGTCAAACACCTCCACTGAGTCTGAACTTTAAATACATTCAATTCAATTTATTTATTCGATTAGCATTTAAAGACCACGCACAACGAATATATCATAGATCCAAATATCACATAATGGTTGAAGCTAATCAAAAGGGTGTAGGCTGAAGCTTATGCTTATTTTGCCGACCCGTTTTGCAAAAAAATTAAATTGAATTAAACAAATAAATAAATGTAGAAATAAACTTAATCAACTAAATTACATGGTCTGAGTAACACCATAAGTTTTCTTAATGGAGAAAAGATATACATTTTCAAAACATATTATAGTAGTAAAAAAACATCTCTCGCAGTTTTTGGAATTAAAAGTTGAAATTTTGATATAGAAAGTCAAAATTTTAAGTTTTAAGTCGTAATTATGAGAAATAAATACAGAAGCAAAAAAAAATAAAAGATGAAAAGATTTTTCGATAAGTTGTCAAATTTTGACTCTTTTTAAAACCTCACACTCATTCCTGCTTTTTCTAAACTGGACTTTTTCATTGTATTTTTAGTTTTAACAACTGAAGAACAGAAAAAGCCATTTTTGACTCTTAACTTTTAAAAGCAATTGAGTCCAAAATAACTGTTTTTATGTTAAAAAAGATAAGTAAAATACGAAACAATTAAAAGAAAAAACTAAATAAGTGACAATGGGGAAAAAAAGGATCTTTCCCAACAGTTTTACACTTAAACATGTGTGTGTGTGTGAAACAGGTGACACCAAAGATCCTGGGTCAGTCAGGAGCGATCAGAAAAACGATAAATCTTTCAGCCCTAATTTTGACAATTTTTCACTATTTGTTTCAGATTCAGAGACACCAAGTAATCCCAGGGTGAAATATCTGTTGACCCTAACAGTCTGCATGCTCTCACAACATTATTTAACCTCTGACCCTGAAACATTAATCTTCTCCAAAACTCTTCTGCTAATCTTCACAACTCACATCTTCCCCCCTTGTTATCATCATCATCATCATCATTATTCTCATCATCACACGGCTTCAGCTTCACACACACACTCCGAGCAAAGGTCAGTGTTAAGGTGGATACATCACTGACACACCTGAGGGCTCCGTTGTCATGGGAGCGACGTCCTTTGATCCTCTGTGTTTGGGACGCGCACCTGAACCTTTGAACTTTGCTGGAAATAAAAAAAGGAATGTGGACGACAGAGGCGTGGAAAGATGGAGAAAAATATGTATCATTAACAACCTTACGACACTTAAATGAGATCTTTATCTAAAGAAAAGACGTCAAGGTGAGATTTTAGTGAAATAAATCAAACTAATAGTCAGTTTTTGTTGATTAAGAGCCACATTACATCAAATGATAGCTGTTTGTCACCAATCCTGATCAGTTTTGGCGTTTTTTAATGTATTATTGGAAACAGAGGAAAACCTAATCTGCTTTTTCTGGACTTAAAAAGAACAGAAAACCCTCACAGAGAGAGAGAGAGATAGAGCATCCAAAAAGCTCTGAGAAGAAAGTGTAACTCAGATTTAAGTCATATGCTGCATCACTGCAACTGTACAGCACAGTCGGTGACAACATGCGAGGTGATTTAAACATCATGAGATCAGTTTAACAACAGACGTTTGCTCTGTGTTTGTGTTGAGCCTCACAGCTCACTGGATTGGTTCCTTTACTTTACAAATTGGTTGGATTGATGTCAGATTATGTTGTAATCTGGTTTGTGGTAAGGATTATTTTAGTAATGGATTACTCCAACAATTATTTTTGCATCTAAGTGGTGAATCTAGGGGGAAAAGCTTCACTTTCTGCCCTCTTTAGCAGAGTTTATCTCTAGAAATTTACAAATCAGATCTGGATTTGGTATCTGCTGTTATTTAATACCAAAATAAAGTTCCACATTCATATGTTCCGTTTGTTGTTTCCATCATCTCTGCCTCCATTGTGAGCCCGAACTTCGAATGTCAGCCTTTCATTGATTTCCGGATCAACGCAAATCCATTTATTGCAACCTACACTATCTTTCCTTGGATGAAATCCCCGGTAGGAGCCCTTAAAGGCTTACATCAAATGTCACAGAGCTTTAAAAAGAAAGCTTACACTCTGCATGTGTGACTTTATGCCTAAGACGTTCGCTCGGACGTTGATTTACAGGCGTTTATCTTTCCCTGACACTTCATTGTGGATTTTCACACATATTAGCAGCTAATCTCCTTTAACCCAGATTATCTTCTTGTTTTCGCCCCTTGTGGAGTGTCTCTTTGTTTAAGGAGACGAGCGGTTAAATGTCACTCTGTTGTTTTCTGGTGTTGTCTCCTCTGTTTCCCTTCATGACCACCTCCACATGCGCCCCCGGCTCTGTGCCGTGTTTATTTACTGCAGTGGTGACCGCTGCGGTGGGAGCTGGTGTCTCCAACATGTTGCATTATTAAATACAGTCTGAAACTGGAGCTAAAGAGGATGTTTTAAAGCCTTTTAGAGACTGTGGCACACATCCTACTTGAGTAAGGATGGTCTGGATTACACTCATTGGAGATTTTCCAAACAAGACGCGCCCTGACCCCTTTGACGAGAGAAGCCAGTCACAGACAAGATCATTATACTTTATCTTTTCTCTCTTAGAGGGAGAATTTTACACTTTCTTTTAAGAAACTTGTGATTTATCGCCCCGTTGTTGACAGACATGGAAAAGTGGCACAAATTTTTGGAAAGGGAACCTAAAAAAGAGACTTTCTGAAACCTTCAGAGATGACCAATCTTAGTTAAAATTTATCAGATCATGACTCATAGAAGTGTCACCATTTCATAGAGGGAAGTCTCTAAAAATGGATGTGAGTTCCAGACAGCGGAGGCCAAACATGAAGTGATCTTCTTCACCACTTGGAGCGTCCTGGAAACACTCATTGAGCGTGAACCATTGACTGTTTATAGAATGGACAGCGTGCATCCGCCTGTCACCGTTCTACGTTTTTGAAGCCAAAAAAACCTGTTTCTCTAGTCGCCATTGTGCAGCCAGAGTCTGCGCGGTAGAGAATTTCCGGTGGAGCCAAGTAAAAAAGAGAAATAAAAATATTTATTTCTTCCTCTTCAGAAGGTTTAGTCTCCTTTTGGCTCTTTCCCGAAGTTTCTTATATCCCCGGTAAAAACTACTCACGAACGGCAGCTGTCAACTATCGTAAAATGAAACTTATATCGCGGTTTTTAACGTCCAATAACTAATGAGAAACTAACTTCTCAGAAAAAAAACACCTGAACACCATGCAGCCAGATGACATCATCATACTACCTTAGCGCAAAGATGAGAGAAACGTTTCTACGAGGTATCGTAATTTTTTAAAGTTTTCCCGGCTCATATCTGGTTTACATGGGGAGGCGGGGCTTATGACCTATACTGCAGCCAGACGCCAGGGGGCGGGGCTTATGACCTATACTGCAGCCAGACACCAGGGGGCGGGGCTTATGACCTATACTGCAGCCAGACACCAGGGGGCAGGGCTTATGACCTATACTGCAGCCAGACACCAGGGGGCGGGGCATCTGCTGGAGGCTTCAGTTTGAGCCAATCGTCGTTACGTCCACTCATTATACAGTCTATGGCGTGAACCAATTTCTGAAGAGATCAATAAGAACGGTTGAGTTCCTCATAACGAAGTCCTTTTTCAAAATTTTATGTCTTATTTTTAGGGTTTTCATTTTTTTTTTTTTTTTTTTTTTTTAGCTGTGGTCTTAAACTTTTGATCAGCTGATGAACGGACTATTTCACTTTAGTTGCTGTTTCAAGTCGAGCTTCATTTCACAAAAATAAGAGAAACAGAAGCAGGATTAAAAAGATAGAGCAGGTGATTCATTACAAGCTATAAATAGATTCAAATTGCATTTTGAAGCTTTGCCTTAAACCTACTTAACCGCTTTAGCAAAATACAAATTCTTGTCATTTTCCCCCTCATTCTTTAGAGTTTTGTACATGAGTGTATTCAAAGTCAATTGGACCTCTAACTCTTAAAGATTGTAATTGCAAGGACAGAGACGACAGACTGTCTCGTGTTTGGTTTCATTCCCAGCATACCTCTGTCAATCGCACTGGCGTCACTGACACCCAGTGGCATTTGTGACGCACTTTTGATTTGTTCTGAAAGTCTCAAGGTAATTGATGTCGCAAGTTCCCCAAACAGTTGGTGAGGCAGAGGCAACTTGTGTGTCGACATTTACATCTTTAAAACACCAGCTTGTGAAAATATCTGTGTAATAATTGGTGTAAAGAACATTCTGTGTGATTTATCCTGACTTTTACCCGTTGTGTTTAAACATCGACTCATCATGTTTCCATCTGTTAGACGAGGTTTGGAGAGCTGCTGATTTACATCTCCTTACATCTATTGATAGATTGATAATCGATGCAGGTTATTCAGCCTCCAAGTGAGGCAGTGGTGTGCACAGAGGGTGGACAAACTTTGGCCTCCTGGTGAGTAAATCACACAAATCTGCTGGTTAAAATACGATAAACTGCCATCTTTGGAGCCAAAATACCCACCAAAGTTCCCTCTTGAGAAATGAGACATATGCGTAACCACCCTCCTGGCAGCAAAAACACGTTGGGAGCCAAAACATGCCGAAGTATCCTCTCGGAAGCCAAAGTAGACTAAAGTGCTCTCCCAGGAGCCCAAACCTGCATTAAAGTTCCCTCTTGGGAGCCAGAGCACTTGCTAAAGTGCCGTCCTGGTTGGAAAACCACACTTATCTACCCCTTTTGCTAGTTAAAACATAATAAACTGCCCTCCTGGGAGCAAAAACATGTGCCAAACTGTTTTCTTGGGAGCCAAAGCTGTCGTGTCTTTTTTTCTTCGACCCCTTCCCTTTGAAATGACTGTGAATGGCACTAAAACAAAATAAAACAGAGTCTCCAGGAAGTTTGATCAGCAGTTGTTTGACCTGTAAACAGAAATACAGGCAGACCGGTTCAACAGGAGCTGAAAGCCTCTGCTGCTGAGCCTCACTGTCTGCTGATGATCACTTATGGCGCTTTTCCACGATACAATTCCAGCCCTACTCTACTCGGCTCTACTAGGTTTGGTTATCTTTTCCACTCGCCCGACTACAGACTCACGGTGGTCATCTATAACGCGACACAAACATAATTTTGTACTAACATTTGTGCCACCGTGGTCTTTAAAGGAAAAAAAAAGCTTTCAAAAGATTTCATTAAAGTAATACAGCAGCTCAATGTTGGTCGTCATGACAACGGAGGTAAACAACAGCCTGGTGCTGCTGCACGCGGAGGAAAACGAAGGAGCTGCTTCCTGACATCAACTCTTCCCTGGATCCAGTGAGATCACTTTAATATTTTATTTTTGGGCCTGGTATAGCAGAGATTTTTTGTTGATCAATCATTCTTCTTTGAACTGGTTTTTCCTTTTTGGTTCCCTGTGGATTAATGGACTGATTGGTGCTTAAAGACTCTCGTGGCAGACAGATCGCTCCTGCACCGACCAACTTTGATTTAATTTAAAAGACTCTTTAAACCATATTATCTTTGCTGTTAACTTCTTTTTGGTTTAAAAAGGACTTTTAACTTCTTTAGGAATCATGAAGGAGCTAAAATCCCGACATAAAACAGAAGTAAGTCAGACCAAGACACGGCAGTCCAAATTTACAGTAATTTTTGGGCAGCGACTGAATAAGGAAACGGAGAACATTCACTAAACAAGTCTCAGTCTTCGACGTCTCACGACATTCTCTGACCAATGAGTGACCGGCAGTCCGTCCACGTCACCTTTAATATTTGGAGTAGGGCCAAGGCGAGTCAGGGGAAAAGGGCCATTACACAGGCTACAGGAAGAGAAATAATGTGTGTGTAATGATTTCAAAGGTGGTTTAGTGGCTGTTAATTGTCTTTACATACGCTGTAACATAAGGAAGAGTCAGTTTAAGCACCCCCTACCACCACAACCGAGAGTCCTCCTTCTTCACACGAAAATATGTATAGTTTCCGAGAACGAATGTAGGGTAGGGGCGAGCGAGAGCTGGAGGGCGGCACATACGCACTCACACACACAAAGACGAGGACCACTCGGTGCATAACTGTGTGTCGACAGTTGTCTCGGCTAGGCCTCGAGTCGCCCCCTAGCGCGCACATCACAGCATCACAAGAGCTTTTACAACAAAGTAGTTTTAAAGCATCAAACGCAGAGATTTCACTTTGGAGAAGAAGGTTTTTGGATTTTACAGAGGCTGGAGTTTGTTCTGTTGAGACGGTTGTTTGCATATTAGAAAGTACAGCTGAGTAAAAGATACGCTGAAAAACCAAAACACTCACATGGGTATCATTTTTATCAGGGTGACCATATTCTAAACCCCCCAAAAAAAGAGGAACCCCTACCCAGCCTCTTGGCGATCCTGCAAAAATTACCAAAAATACTCAAAGATGACGAGGTAGCTTCATAACCCGTACATTTATTTATAACACTCCTTTTCTTTTTGATGTGAAGATTTTATCTCGAGTCGACATAAATTCTGTATTGAAGAATTTCTGTCAGTTAAAAATGTAGAAAATGAAAAACTGACCTTGTTGAGATTTTTTTTTTCACCTATTGAGTGAAAACTTTTTGGATAAAAGGCCAAATGCTGAGAGGAAAAATCAAAATGTCAACTTTTGTCTCATAATGAGACATTTTATCTCAGAATTTAGACTCAATATCTCAAAATTCTGACTTCCTATCTCAGAATTTGACTTTTTGTCACAAACTTTTGCCATTTTTACTGTCATTTGGCTTTTTATCTCACAAGACACTTTTTGTTTTACATTTTGACTCATCTCAAAATTTTGATTTTTGAGCTCAAAGTTTTTCTTTGAGCTCAAAATTTTGACTCTTAAGCTCAAAATTTGACTTTTCATCTCTTTAATTTGACTTCTTTATCTCAGCTGAAATTCCCAACAATGACTATGATGAAAAGAGTCGATGGTCTGTAGGACAAGCTGAGAAAAACCCAAAATATTCGGGGGGATTTTTTTAAAATATACTCAGCAAAAGAAGAGGTTTGGTCACCCCTATTTTTCTTCAACAACCGTGATCACATATAAGGAAAAACAAGTGTTTGTATGTTTTAAAAGTGCATAAGAAGCTGATGAATAATATAAAATATGATTGTTATGATATCTGTCTGATTTCCTCCTGAATTTAATCATTACACTGCAAAAACTGAAATCTAAGCAAGTCATTATGTCTTATTTTTAGTTAAATTTGTCTTATTGTTCTTAACCTGAGCCACATTTACTAGACAAGGTCATAAAAATGTCTCATTTCAAGTTTTTTAAAGACAAAAATGAGGCGTAAATTGCTTGTAGCAAGTTAAAAAAAATCTGCCAATGGGATAAGATAAAAGATTCTTGTTTTAAGACATCTTTCTAATTTCAAGAAACTTCCCGGGCGAAATTGTCTTATCCCATTGGCAGATTTTTTTGACTTGTTACAAGCGATTTACACCTGATTTTTGTCTTAAAAAAATTAAAATAAGACACTTTTATGACCTGGTCTGGTGAATGTGGCTCAAATTTAGAACAATAAGACAATTACTACAAACAAGATATAATGACTTGCTTAGATTTCCGTTTTTGCAGTGTAAGTTTTCTTAAAATTAAACTGTTACTGAAGTAAAAATGAGGCTAGAAAAACCTCAAACCTGTGACTCTAAAGCCTCAAACTGTGGCGTTTCTCCCTCCCTCTGCTGTGCCGTGGCAGGCAGAGTCAGCCCATCTACCCCGGCCTGTCCCCCTGTGGATTCAGGCAGTCCTACTCCTCCAACCTCCCCGGCTCCTCCTCCTACACCAGGTATCGTAGCCGGCAGCCCGGACAGAGGCAAGACAGCAGAAAAACTACAAGCTCGCTCTGCATCTTCAGCGTCTGTTTGTTCAAAACACCTGAGCAGGAGTTTTTTCGTGCTGCACGGCAAACTTGTGTTCAGGTTGTGTGTCAGCTTTCTGTGTGAGGCGTCAAACTGGAGGCTGTGTTCAAGCAGGCCAAGACCAGAAAAACACACATGCACACACATCCTTCAACACCATCACTGTGACGTTATCAGCTTTTACTGCTTTTGCTAACTTCTATCTCCTGCTTTTCTCTGATCCCTGATGCTCAGTCATTATTTTGATTATTCGACCTGGTACAAACAGAATAAAGTCGTGATGCTCCGTCTCTACATCACTTTCCTTTTCACTCACACAACAACCAACCTTTCTCTCAGTTTGTTTTGAACCTTAAGACCTGGGCTCTTCAACACTACAAAAAGAGAAATAAAGCAGTGACCCCCCACTGTAAATAAACTGTATTGATCTGAATATAAGACGCCCCCCTTTTTCCAAGATGGATTTTTGGAAAAAAGGCAAATTTAGTGACAGAATCTTGTTTTATTAAAGAGAACATTTTATTTGAAATTGAAATAAAACACTGATTAAAAAACAAGAACAGGCTGTTGTTAAAGTATGGGGTCACATCACATTGCAGCTCTTATACAATGGAAGAAAACTTGTGATAAAATAGGAGACAAAAATGAATCAGTGGGTTACCCCCCTCACACATCAGGTCTATAGCTTGTTTTTTATTTGACCAACTGAATAGCCTTATTTTATTTCTCTTAATTATAAAACAGGATGTAATTTTTGTCTATATATGGTCGTGAGATTACAATTTTCTTCTGCTCTCTGAATCATGCACAGCAGAGTTCTGCCCCGATGCATACAAATAGGTAATTCCTAAATAATTTCACTGAAAAACAAGAAAAAAAACACATATTTGAGGAGGAAAAGAGGATTTGTATAGGTAAATCCTAAAAAATTAGAATGTCATGAAGAAGTGAAATATTTCTTATATTATATAGACTCATTTCGATAGTGTGGATTATTCCAAGCCTTTATTTCTGGGTTGATGATTACAGCTTACAGATAATGAAAACCCAAAATTCAGTGTCTCAGAATATGATAATATCATATTAAATCAATAACAAAAGGGTTTTTTTTAAACAGAGACGTCACGCCTCTTAAATTTTCTCCCAATTTCACCCATTTTTGCTGCTTTTTGACTATTTGTGCCACCTGAAATTAATTTTTATTCCTTCTTCTTGCTGTTTTTGCCACTTTTTACCACTTAGATATTCCTCTAGCACAGGTAGTTTTTAAAAGAACTGGCTTTTTGGTGCTGCAAAAAAGAAGTATTAGCATTATGACAAATTTGAGGTTGAAAAAATATTGCACTGTCTGCACTTAGGAGATAATGTGATGGTTGTTTTTCTTTCATTCAGAGATGCTTGGACTCCCTCTAGTGGCTGAATATGAGAATGCTGAGGATTAAAAACCACCAGCTGGGTCTGGGTTGTTAAAAGTTCAGCTCCTTTAGACAAAATTAAATCGTGATAATGAAATCTCACATGCATTTTCAGCGCTTTTTGTTTTCCAGCTTCATGCTTCCAAACTCTCTCCCTCGCTTTGTTCTGGCTCCAGGTGTTTTTCTAAGCTGACTTTTTTTCTGTTGCCGTCTTATTTCCCAGGTTTCCTCACTCTTTGATGCTCAGCCCGTCAGGCATGCATCCTACAGGGATCCCCCACCCAGCTATAGTGCCCCCTACAGGCAAACAGGAGCACGACTGTTACGACAGGGGCATGTATGTGTAAGTATCTTCCACGCGAGTGTTTCCCACCTGTAGATCTTTCATTCTTTACCATCACGGTCTTCATTCTTCCTCTCTCCCCTCGCAGGAAGTCGCAGGTGGAGGTCAAACGAGAGAAGGAGCCCAAGAAGCCGGTCATCAAGAAACCGCTGAACGCCTTCATGCTCTACATGAAGGAGATGAGGGCAAAGGTCATCGCTGAGTGCACATTAAAGGAGAGCGCCGCCATCAATCAGATCTTGGGACGAAGGGTGAGGAGCACACGCGCACACGTTCACACGGCAACAACACGCCGACAACAGTGAATGAAGGCTAATCCTGTTCCCAGGTCAGAGTGAGATTTCACACATGAGGAACATGAGAGGGCTGAGCTCTGATCCCTTCACATGTTTCTGAGACTAAAACACAACAACACCCACTGATGATGCTGCAGAGCTGGAGACGCTGCTCACATGCAGATCACACACAAAGAGGGAAAAGTCTTCACAGAGGGACAGTGGATTTGTTGCAACATCTCACATCTCTCTCATTAATGAGTGTCTGTGATCCACTCTGCTTTTCAAGCTTCCACTTTAAAGGTTTCTCCGTTCTCTTTTGATGAAATCACATTATTTCAGCCTCAAATTATATAGTAGCTAATCAAAATGAAACACACCTTTGAAATCCTTCCAGCAGATAGAATATGATATTATAGTTTTAGCTTGATTTCAGTTTAACCCTGTGGTGCATAGTGGTCACTACAGTAAACACCTATTTAAAAGTTATTTACTCCTAAATTCACATTAGCCTGTGTCAGGATATTTTTACTCTTCTTAGAGCCTGAATTATTTTTTTTTCCAAACACATACACACACATATATAGGGGTCAGTGACGTGACGTCCCCTTTTTTGTGTCCGAGTGCAATATTTCCTTCCATCATGAATTGAGTATTTCATCACATGTATTTCTTTATTCTATGAAACCTGTGTTATTTGAACACATCTTTAAACTATTAAAATATAACATGTTTTTTTGTGTTTTGGTTCCTCAAACCCCCAAAATGTCAGGTGGTGAAACCGTNATATTAAAGTTTTCTCTCTTTTTGTTTTCCCGTGTGTTTTCAGTGGCATGCACTGACCCGAGAGGAGCAGGCCAAATACTACGAGCTCGCCCGCAAAGAGAGACAACTGCACATGCAGCTTTATCCCACCTGGTCTGCAAGAGACAACTACGTGAGTATTTCTCCTTTTAATCCCAAATTCGCTTCTCTTGCACCAAAGTATCTTATCATTTAAAAAAAATGATGCAAAAAGAGTCAGGAGGATTTAAACGTTTAGTCACGGCAGCCTCTCACTGCAGAGTTTTCTCTCTGGTTGTAAATAAAACCAAGACGCATGACCAAGTTGTAGATCTTTGTGAATCTGGTATCATTTGTTGTCAGTTAATCTCCAAACCCTGCATGATCATTGGCTCTCAGACCTGTCAGTCCAAAGTCTTAGAACATGTTCTTTAATGGCATGAAATGTTTGGATAGTCCCCTGAGATCTGTGGATCAGTTTAACCTGAGTGGTGCATGTCTTTTAGTCTCATGTGTTGGGGATGTTGCTGTATCTGGGCTGCTGTGTGCCTCTGACTTGTCAGTTTGCTGTTGAACTCTTGCAGGAGGCGGGCCTTAGCGGGGTCGCAGGGGAAAAGAGTAAAGCTGATTGGGTAGGGACACGTCTTATGGTGGATTTATGCCTCTGTGGTGGGGATTTTTAAAAAAAAGGAGCTGCATGAAAGCGGTTGTGGGTATTTCTCTGCAAGATGAAATAAGTGCATGCACCTTGTTACTCACATAAGAGACAGAGACAGAGAGAAAGGAGAGAGGTGATTGGTCAGTGGTGGAAATCACACAGAGGTATAAATCAGCCCGTTTTGCTTTAACTAACAGAGCGCAGCGCCGCATGGCTGGACTTGCTGCCTCGAGATACCTGTTTATTTTAACCCAGGGCAGCATCTCTTTCACGTTTTTATCATTTAAACTAGACGACTGGGAGTCCTGTTTCTGTGTTTTAAAAGAGAAGAAAGGCACAAAGAAATAGTTTCTGCTTTCCAGTCACTTCAGGGACTTGTCACAACTTTTCCAGCTTCTCTTCTGTCTTTTGTTTTTCTTCATTTGACTGCGCTGACTGTAGATGAGCAGGCATGACAAAGCTACAGGTTACGGTGACACTTTATTGGGGCTGTGGTTTATTAAATTGTTTCTTTTTTGTCATAAACACACACACTGAATCTGATCTAATGACTTGCTGCACTGCAAAAACTGAAATCTAAGCGATTCATTATGTCTTATTTTTAGTCAAATCGATCTTACTATTCTTGATTTGAGCCACATTTACTAGACAAGGTCATAAAAATGTCTTATTTCAAGTTTTTTAAAGACAAAAATGAGGCATCAATTGCTTGTAACAAGTAAAAAAAAAATCTGCCAATGGGATAAGATAAAAGATTCTTGTTTTAAGACATCTTTCTAATTTCAAGAAACTTCCCGGGCGAATTCGTCTTATCCCATTGGCAGATTTTTTTGACTTGTTACAAGTAATTTACACCTCATTTTTGTCTTGAAAAACTTAAAATAAGACAATTTTATGACCTGGTCTGGTGAATGTGGCTCAAATTAAGAACAATAAGACAATTTTTACTACAAATAAAGTGAAGAGAATAAAACAGGAAACGGGAAACTGCATCAGCCAGAGGAGCCCAAATGACATTTGTGACCAAGTGGAAAAGTTTGTAGATTTCTCTGAAATACTGATAAAAAAGGTTTTTTCACTTCATTGGTGACTGGAACAATTTCCATGTCAGGTGGAACAACCAATGTAATAATGTGAAATGTTATTTTAACATCAAATTATTTATCTTATTCACAAATAAAAGAAATGAAACACACAAAATGAAAAAGTATGAGTCACTACAGACACTTGAGAGATACTTGCCAATAATTTCACACAGAAAAAATAACAGGAACATATAAATATATTTTCATATATTTGGTTGCACCACCTGACATTTTTGGGTGCTCAAATTAAAAATACTAAAAAATAATGAACCTAAAAACTTTGAAATGTTGGTCAACTACTGAAATCTGTTAGAAAACATAATTCTTC